>DWIB01000383.1:0-10119 GCA_018248155.1 Cressida cressida
TGTCGGGACCAATTGTCTCTGCCTCTCTCTCACACGTAGCCAATAACATTATGCCAATAAGCTGTCTCCAGACAATTAAAGGCTTAAGGTACGTCAGCCATGTATACCTAGTTGCTGGCCAGTAGGTATAGTTTAAAACCACCGATTGCATTGCGCCAAATACAAAGTGCCCAATTCCTGGTCGCCTCTATTAAAAAGGCACCAGGAGCCGAGCCTCATTCAATTACGTAAATTAAAATTTTGCTGACTGTAGGAAAGCAAGTAAGTTTCTTCAACAGATCGATTTGGAGCTCTAACTGGTCTGAAGAAATGACACCAGAAGCGGAGTCGGAGTCAGGCGATGGCGAGTTCACAGAGTACGGCGCATGGTATGAGCAGCGAGCGCGGGAAATAGAAGAGCGCAGCGGGCTCGCGTCGCACGCTCTCACGCTCGGTTCCCTGGCAGCCTTCGGTGGCGGAGTCTCAGGCCTTGACACTGTGCTCTTTCACTTGCTGACGCTCAGCATTCTTCTTTATGAAATTAACGTCGAGGGAGTCACTTTGAGCGACATTGAGAAAATGACTCCGCTGGAGACCTGTACTTACATGATGAAGCTGGTAAGATTCTTTTTTCACAAATCGACGTTACGAGTAAGATAGCTAGCCTTTCAATGTTCTACAGCTTGTGTTTTGGAGAGTGTGCTCGCAAATTACGGGCGAGGGTATGGAGCAATCTTCTGGCGTCAGTGTTTCCGTTAAGTTATAAATAATGAGGCAGTCTCTTCAAAAAGAGAGTGAATAGGTTTCTTCTAGACCATTGTAACATAAAGATTATGATGATAGTGATTATGAAATCTGAGATTTTGGGAACCGACAATGTAATTAATAATATTAAATGCCGTTCCTGTTCTTACAGAGGAGAAACACAGTGGTGTTTGATTCACTATGTCGTCCAAATCATTACAATAAACTATCTTATATATCCATATACTATTTATACATATATATAGTTATACTTATAAATATATAAATATTTCACTTCCAGTCGACTCCTGAGAACTTCATCGCTGACTTGAAGCAATTTGTTGTGCCTTTTCTCAAGCGCTATGAGCAGCACACAAATCAAAGCGCACATGACCAATATGTCAATGGATTAATTGACTTCATGGAGAGCATCAGTGTTGAAGACCTTTCCTCTGTACTTTTGGTAAGCAATGTGTGATTTTTTCAATTGATTTGAATACCTTAAATTCTTACAAAAATTTAAAGGATTTGTCATTTTGCGTATTCTGCAATTGTTGTTTCCCCTTGTGCTTATTATATTAATTTAGTTCATCGCCAATGGTGTAACCTTTAAAGTTATTAGCGTTATTCTTGCTATTTTAAAGACAATATATAATATGGAATAACTTTTATGGATAAACCTTCTTCTTTATTGTGTGAGTTCTGCTAAATAATATGTATATTATCTACAATTAACACACAAAAGCCACTAGAAGAACACGTAACAGAGCAAAAGAAAAGTAATAATAAAATTGTAATATAATTTATAATGTAAGGGTAACTTATAAAAATTTGGCTGAACATGGTTACTATTTGATAGTCCGACGATCCCACGACATTCCTTCAAAGTTATATCCATTTCACCATCAAGCTACTTATTACATACTGTTCTATTTCAGGTGCTACAATCACCGAAAGAATTTGAGCTGGACGTTCGCACGCATCTCGAGCTGGCTGAGAGATGCCTTTTCGCGCATACCAGCACAGACCAGCTGGACATGGCCTGTGATCTGCTAAACACTATACTTAAAGAGACGTAAACATTTTTCTAAAAATACTGACTATGATGTAAATATCACCAGCAAGGAAAAATATCAAAATTTTATTTCTTTAAATAAAATATGTGGTGGTAGGTAGGTCTTTGTTACCAAATACTGTCTATAGAAGTACCGCCGCAGCGCCTATCTCAGCCGCCAAACAGTAGTTCGTAAACATTACTGTGTTTCGGTCTGAAGGACGCTGTAGCTAGTGAAATTATTGGAGTAATGGGACTTAACATCTTGTCTTTGAGCGGCAGGCTTAATGTAGTGGTGTATGTACCATTATAACGAGTGCCACATTGTTATGAGTGGGCGTTTCATTTAGCATCAGATTGACGTCTCGCACGGCTCGTCGCTAAGTTAGAAAAAATATCTTTTGGTAAATAATCTGTCACAGTATTTTCTTTTTTGTTATGTGCGTAAATAGCGACGGCAGCATTTCGAATAGCGAGTTGGTACGGCGAGTCAGTGCACTGGAGCGTCTGGTTGGCGGGGCTTCGCGAGCAGCATGGCGCGGCGTGCCTGTGACCCCGCGCGAACTGCGCGACATGCTCGGGGACGCGCGCGCCGCACAGCTACTACTTGCCCGCCTCGCACGCTCTCAACCTCGGGGGTGAATACTTCTTTCTACATAAACATAAACGTTATGTATATACACACGCACGCAAAACACTCCAACAACAACAAAACAACAACAAAAAATAAAAATACTCCAACTTATATAGGGTGGCAGTCTTTACGTAATTTTTTTGAAATATAATACGTTACGCTAGTGCTTGACTACGATCTTACGTCACGGAAAGTGGAGATGTAATCTATGCAGTGCACTGGTCTAGTAGGAATTTATTCACTTCCCCTTCAAGACTCCTTCGTTATAACTGGACGGAAACACTCATGCCGTCATACTGTTCCATACAGTCGCTGTTTGTATTATAAGGAATGAGGCGAAACATTTCGCCTTTACGCGCAAAATATCAACATCGAAAAGATGCGTATGGGCTGTGTGTCTATATGTCTGATGGTAGAAAAGAGATCCTTTATCCTATGTGTATACAGTAATACATCATTTCAGTGTTTTGAACATCATTTCTGCTTTGAATCATTAAAAACAAAATCATTATCAATTTATAACATTTTAAAATTTGCTGTTTACAAAGTGTTGTAAATGTGCCTTAATTATTTTTTCAGGGAGGAGAAACCATCACACCAATACTGGGAAAATCTTTTGAAAGACATATTGGAGCTACAGAGTACTCTGTTTGAATGTGTTACCAAAAGGCAATGTTATGAGGTATATATTTTTTTTAATATACACGGAGTGTATTTTGAGTTAGGCACACAATTAATCATTATGTTAGGATATTTTTATTTCTTTAATCCTTTAATGTATATACTATTTGGATTTTTATTGAAGTACACGTGAAAGAGAACCCTTATTTAGAAATAGACAAAATACATATACACTGTACTACTTATATAGACACTGCTCAGACTAATCTTCTCTAGCCGATTCTCCTTACGGCTCAGTGGACTTTCCCTCTCGGGTCGATTTACACTGCCTCCTCTTCTATGATTACTCCTTATTCTGCTCACAGTTCGCTACTCTCCTCACAGTCTCTTCACAATTCACCCGACCTTCGCTGTTTGTTGCATATCATGCGCATAGTCCTTCGTGCGCACTGCGCTGTTATGAAGGCGGGCGACCACGACTACTCTCACTAGAAGCAGCTCAGCGACTGACTCCCCTCTCTTCACATAATATTGCGTATTAAATCCTCCCACAAAAACCATTCTTTTGTTTTGATTGGTTGCGGCGAAAAAAAATTTAATAAAAGAATATTTTAAAATATTACTCTCCGTTGCGTCGCCCTGCGGTGGGTTATATATATATTATAAATGTACGTACTTTTATACATAAATAAATTGATGTGCGTGCTTATGTACATAATATTTTGGTACTATATACAATGTTTATTTTTTTATACAAAGTATAAGCGAAGAGCCAGCCAGACGTTAATCTGATGGTAAATAATACGCTCACCTATAGAAATGTGGAGTGCCAGTGACAGCAACTTGTGCGTTGGAATGGTACATACACCAACACATCGCGCCCGTCGCTCTGGGAAATAAGATGTTAAATCCCCAATAATTACTAGCCACAGTGCCTTCAGACAATAACTCAGTAATGTTTACGCATAACTGTTTGGTAGAGGAAATAGGCGCTGCGGTGGTACCGCCATTACGTTAAGGTAGTTTTGAGTGGTATTTAACACTCACCAAGAGCACTCTGATTAGCTAGTTGGTTATGTAGTAGCGTTGATTTAGATATACGCGTCGGCACTGCTGGCGTCCGGGGACGCGGCGAGCGTGCGTCTCGCGTCGTCAGTGTTGACGTGTACGCAAGCGCAGCCTCTCCCACCACCAGCGCCGTCATACGTCCGCTCCGTTGAACTTGTGCTGTCCGCCTCCAAAGAGTATTTTAACTCCGCTTCGTCTCTCATCGACCCCTCTCTAGATCTGGCTAAGTAAGCTTTTCACGTGTATATAAATAACTCACCTAATTTTTTATGCAGATCCTCATGCTTTTCTTTAATAGACGAAAAATCTTTTTTTTAACTAAAATGGGCCAGTGTTTGACTTCGATCCCACTTGATGGAAAGTGGTAATGTAATCTACGTGATAGAGTACCCTAGTCTAGAAGAAACCTATTCATTCGCCTCTTGAAGACTCCCACGTTATAACTAGACGGAAACGCTGAGACCAACGACAGGACAGGAAGGCAGACTGTTTCATAGCCTCGCTGTTTGTATTAAAAAGGACGAGGCGAAACGTTTCGTCCTTACGTGCAAAAGATCGACAACGAAAGGATGCATGTGAGCCGTGAGACTTTATATTCGGCGGTAGAAGGACGACGGTGGTATTAAATCATACAATTCTTGAGCACAATCTCCAGAATGCAACCTGTAGAATACCGAAAGGCAAGGTCTCTTACGTTGTTGACCGAGACTGCCCAGATTTACATCAATCTGCTTTTGGTCTCCAACTACTTTCTATGGCGCCTCTTTATCGAATCAAGGTTATAAAAGTATGACTCCGGCCAAACACGCCTTTTCGGATGTTTCATGCTAGTTAGTAGCAAGCATAGTAGTTATAGCTTGTTAGTGTGGTCACAAAACTATGCCATTTATCAAGTAGTAGTATGAAAATATCTTGAGAAACGTTCTCAATTCATGGAACACGAAAATCATGGGTTTAAATGTAATGTAGTAGTTTTGTTATACTTTTAGTTTATATATTTTGTACTGAACATATTTCGTGAATTACTATTTATCTTAATATTTCAATGTCTCTTGTTTATGTTAATCAGATGCTGTCTATCGCTGATTGAAGATGGAAACAATGAGATACAGAAGGAGCTAGACCTCATAGCCTCTCTACATTTGTTGAATAGTTTTGGCTTAACGATCCTTCCGATACAAGGTATTTTAAAAGGCCAATTGAATCATATAAGAGATAAAAAAGGGTTCTGTATGGTTTAATTTCTCTGTCTTGCTGAGCTCATTATTTCGCTTTCAAAATATCTATTACGTCTAAACGTTTGTTTCACTATTCCTATTCTAGTGATTAAGATGAACTTGTAAATGTTTTTTGCTATAATCTCTTTTCAGTTCGCCTATCCGAGGATAGAATGGTGTTGATAAAGGAATGCCTGAACCGCGACAAGAGCGCGTATCTCGCAAGTCACAAGTTAATCAAACTTGCCAAATTAATGCGTATCGCCGGTGATGAGACAACGCGGTAAATATTTTTCGTCCTTACAAAATTACTAAAATGCATCTCGAAGATCATCAGACGACTTATCCAATTACTTTCGCTTGTAACAAAACAAAAGTAATTGTGGTCACATTAGTATTGAATTGAATTTGATCTATATTATAGTTCCTCTCATAGACTGCGGAGATAGTAATAAAACCAAAAAAGCTTTTAAAATTTGTGTGGATTTAAAAAATACATATTTCAATATAGAATTTGGAGGTAGGTCGAGGTCTTTGTTACCGGAGACCGTCTAGAGACGTACCATCGCGGCACTAATTTCTGTCGCCAAACATAAGTGCGCAAGCATTAGTTTATTTAGGTTTGAAGAGCACTGTATCTAGTGAAATTACTGGGGTAACATTTGTTTTTTGACCTAGAATAGGCTAGCGCTTGACTACGAGACCCCAATTGAAGGATGCTATGTTCTATACGCTGTTAGCATTATAAAGGACGAGGCGAAACGTTTCGTCCTTACGTGCAAAATATCTACATCGAAAGGATGCATGTGGGCGTGTGTTTAAACGTCCGATGGCAGAAGGGTGACCGCGGTATCAATTCATACAATCTCTGAGCACACTCTCCGAAATGCAATTTGTAGACCACCGAAAGACTAGCTATCTTACGCCGGCGACGTAGGCTGTCCAGTTTGGTACTAGTCGGCTCCGGATCTCCAACTATTTCTCTCTATCTCCATCGAATCCAGAACCTCCGGTAGATATTTAGCGGCACCAGCCAAAATATGGTAGCAACACCCTGTTTGTGTATGTATTTTTCTAGCTAGTGCCACATTGTTATAGGAGAGCGTATTATTTATCATCAGATTAACATCTTGTTTGTCTTATTGCTTCGTTAAGTTATAAAAATAAAGTTATTTATTGACTTCACATGACTTATATTTATGTATGTTGATGTTTAATGCAGTGAGGGTTTAGTCCTGCAGCTGGTCGGCCAGCAAGCACTGGATGCAGGTGGAGCAGGATGCGCGGCTGCTGTGGCTGCAGCGAATAGGCTGGCTGCGTTGCGGTACGCGCCCGCCGCCGGACTTTTGGCGGATATCGCCGCGAAGGCACACGCGCACGCCGACGCGAGTGCACGCCGCTCCTTGCTTGCGGCCGCCGCTGCTTACACTGAACCTGCGCGCCTTGAGGCCGTGCTGGCCGCTCGGTCAGTATACCGCTTTCTTTACAATAACCTCTATATTTTTTTTAGCTGAAATAGATTAGCGTTAATTACGATCTCACCTAATGGAAAGTGGAGATGCAAGCTATGTGGTAGAGCGCACGGGACAAAAGAAACCTGTTCACTTTCCTCTTGAAGAATCCCACGTTATAACTGGGCGGATACACCGATGCCGGCGGACTGTTGCACACCTTTGCTGTTCGTATTATAAAGGACGAGGCGAAACGTTTCGCTCTTATGCGCGGAACATCGACAACGGAATGATACATGTGGGTCGTTTGCCTTTACGTCCAACGTTAGAAGAATGGCGGCGGTATTAGATCATGCTATTCCTGAGCACGTTGGTGATTCAGGCTGTCCAATTTCGTACCAGCCAGCTCCTGGTCTCCAACTGTTCTTTATGCGCGCCAGTTTCTGATCAAATCGGCATCAGGTCAAATATGGGAGCAATGTTTTACGCACGATGGATTTAAAAAGTTCGAGGAATGTATATGAAATCATATGAATTAATAGTTGAAATATTATTCCAGGATGAGCCTCGAAATGGATTGGCTGCAGCAGGTTGGAGCAGAGTTCAAGGATCGCAGCCGATTGGTGACGCAGTGGGCTTCAATTGAAGAAGAATTCGCCGATGCCATTACGACTGTAAGATAATACGTACTATAAAAATCGAGGGTTGAACAAATGTTAATACTCTGAAATGTGGACAAAAATCTTTTCTAAGTACAGACAACATATGTAATTTACGACTTAAATTAATGGACATCATGTAGTGTAATCATAAAATTCAAAGTCAAGCAACGTTTAATCAATCGTTTGCTCATGTCATCACTTTGTCAAGTAAATTTTATGTGGTAATACGCTTAGCTTTTTCGAACTCACCTATAGATTTAAGGTTTCATGTCGATATATTCATCATCATCTTTTTAGAATCCTAAATGTATGTTGTGTTATATTCTATAAGAGTAATGTTTCTTCCATTCTGTTTCCTAATTACTTGAAATTGCTATTGTTTCAGCCTGTACTTGAAAACAAAGATCTTGTAGTCCCCACTCCGAAAATTCACATATTTGACTTTCTTGTCAATGTATTCCAAAGCAAATTTAACTTTAGGTGAGTATTTCATTTACTTATTTATATTTATATACTCAAAAAGTACACCAACAACATGCATATCATTAAATCTATGAAAGATAAATAAAACAATTGGTTGTTTGCATCTCACGCCCAGGCAGACACAATATTTATATAATATATAATATTTTTATATACTAAGTTAGCGACATGAAGGGCAAGACATTAATCTGATGGTAAATGATACGCTCACCTATAACAATGTGGCGCTAGTTAGAGTGGTAAATACCGCGCCCGCCGTTCCGTGACATGACATATTAATTCTCGTTACTCCAGTATTTCAATAGCTATAGCACCTTTCAGACCGGAACATGGTAATATTTGCACACTACTGTTTGGTGGCAGAAATAGGCACTGCAGTCTAGGTATCTACCTAGACGGTCTTCAATAACAAAGACCTGCCAACAGTATAATATACCTATCTATGTATGTATAATTACCATCATTTTGTAAATTAGTATCACATTCCTATTGACAGCGACAATAAAGAAATATGTGAGGAGTCGACAGAGCGCATCGTGCATTGCCAGGAGTTCTACCACTGTCTGTATCCGGAATTCGGTTCATGTGGGTCGGAGTATTCATATGACCGATTCTCGGTGCGCTCAGAACCGGGGTGCGTGGGGCTGGCGCTCCTCTCCTGGTATTACGTGAGCGCATACTTGGAAGACACATTTGGCCAACAGCTCGAAAGCGACGGTATATGCTACACTGATTCCACATACAATTTTATGTTCCACATTATTTATAATCCAAAAATTGGGTCATGTAACTATTTTTCTTTATAACTCTTTCATTTTCTTGAGATGTTTATACATGTGATGACTATTTATCATCGCTAACTTGCAAAAATCCTAATTTAAAAAAAATTGTTGATTGGTAACAGTCCTTCAGAAGTGCGCCGAAGAGATCCTGTACAAAGACACACCGCTGAGTGTTGCTTGTCTGCTGCGCTTGACGCAGGATGGGGCGGAGGCGCACAGGCTCGCGCTCGCCCAGCTATCCGCGGCCGCTGTCAGCGCTGTGTTGTACGCGTTGCTGGTTAAATGTAATTCACCTGAGCTCAGGGACAACGTATACCTCACGGAGCCGCGACAGGTACATATGAGTAAGACAAGTGAGCCACCATTGCAGCCCTTCTTTTAGTCATCATCCAATATTATACAGTCAATGTTGTGGCAATGTAACTAAAGGAATCTGTGAAGAAACAATCTTACATCTGTTGGTGTCAGGTTTTTAGCTTATTCCTGCTCGAATACTACTCATGTGTTTTCTACTAAGTTTTCATATCTCGTAGTTATAGTATTACTATGGGGCATTTTCGTATTTCTATAAACAATAAAAAGTTGATGATCCTATATAATAGTTCACAACATTATAGATATTTGATAAAGTATAGAAAACATTATAATGAAAATAAATTATACAGAGTGGTATGAAACTTTCTGCTGGCACCAGTGGTTTCGTATATATAACATATGAGTACCGAGAAAAGAGTGAATAGGCTCCATCTAGACTAGTGTTGTCTACCATATAGATTATGTCTCCACTTTTTTTCAGTTGAGGTCATAATCAAACACTAGCATATTTTAGTTAAAACTGGAGAAAGATGAACATTTGAATAGTATTATTCCAAATTCAATAATAATAGTACACAGTCCATTAAACAGTCACTTCTCAATGAGTAATATAACTATGTAGATGGCGAGGAAGACGCTGCACCAGAATAATGCATCCGAGGAGCAGATGTCTGTGATCAAGGTCTGCATGAACCAATTGGCGACGATTTGGGACGTGGAACTGCTTCGCGCCCACGGGTTTGCCGCAAACGCGTTGCTCTTCAACGCAGATCCTGAATACCGGCGCGAGCTCATCTACCGCCTCGCTGAGTATGTCACATTTACATGATCCTTAATGTTATCTACTGTATTGAGTTACACTTCTTCATTATTCATCGATATTTGAAATGGGGGTCTCGAAAAATAATAGGGACACTAGTTGGACATTAACACTTCTGATAGATAATGAGTGATTGTCTAATTTTTATTACTTAACAATTAATTCTGTCCAAATTTTTCAATTGTTTTTCTTACAAAAATCAATAAAAAAGTAATTGCCGAAACCCGGGATTGAACCGGGGACCTTTAGATCTTCAGTCTAACGCTCTCCCAACTGAGCTATTTCGGCT
>DWIB01000384.1:0-10119 GCA_018248155.1 Cressida cressida
AAAGTAAAGTAATACTAAGTTATTGCTTTCAAACTTCAAACCGCCGTCTTAAATATTAATAAGATATAGAGGCTTAAATTAAAGCACAACTTTAATTTTCGGTATAAAAAACGGTTTTGATACCGAGTAAAAATACTCAAATTTAAACACCTTTTCGAAACTTTTTTATTAAAGAAATGCTAAGGTAATTTTTATAGAACATATGTTAACTTAACTTAAATTCTAACAAATCAGTTTTTATATCGTTTAGTCAATATTCTTGATGGTAATTGATATGTATTATACACCCATTTACTTGTAAGTAAAACTAAACTAATAACGCTAAGATTATTTAAGTATTACTTAAAATAAACAATGGTTAACTTGTTTTATAGCTTATATTTAAGGTGACACAAATAACTTGCGTTATGATTAGGATAAGCAATAATTTTTATATTAAAAAAAATATTTTCCGGCATAAGAAGTAAACATTAACTACTTCGGCTTTAGCACTAAAGGTCCAGATTTTTAAGATTTTCATTTAAAAATAGACACGGTTTAAAACTAGACTTTGAAAACATTGGGTAAGAATTAAAAAAAAATATATTCGTTGAAACTCTTCCCAATTAATATTGCTTAACATTTAAAAATTTTGTTAAAAATAAGTATAAGTAAGACATGATAATATTTTGTTACTACTTACTGTGTTTACTTAAAAGTACTTTAATGCGAAAATGTAAGCATTTTGTACGTAAATGTTAAACCTTTCTTCTACTTTCATTCTGTCTCATAAATTACGAGTAAACTCGTTATAAATAGCCTTTTCCGTCGCACAAACTAACCGGAATACTGCTATGTTTAAAATTTACAACATTTGCTTTAATATGCATTATTTCATAAATTTTCTGTCTTATAATAATAACTTTGTTAACAGCGTCCCGAAAACCTTGAGACGTCTTTGTCCGGTCCTTGTGGAACAAAGCTGAGCGTCTACGCTATGAACGATCAGGTTCGTATTAAAACACTTTCATTTTATCATTAAGTTTATGATAATTAAGTAAAATATATATAAAATAGTTTATTGTTATTTGGACGACACAGTCAATCAAACACAACTGAGTTTCTCCTCTGTAAGAACAGAAACGTCATTTAATGTTATTAATCACATTGTCGATTCTCAAATCATAATTTTCAATAATTATGTTACAATAAAATGCCTTCTCATGGCTGCACTTTGACGTTATGGTTTATTAATTCACCACAGATTAAATAAACATCCATAGTGTAAGTCGCGATCTGTGTCTATGAAAAGAACATGATGGAATATTTAAATTAAAAATCTAATAATATCATATTTTTCTTTACATATATATACTATTCGTCACAACAAAATTATCTTTTACTTTTAGGAAGATGAATAATATATTTTTTTAATTGAAACAGGCCCGCGCTTAACTATAATCCCACTTGATGGAAAGTGGAGATGCAATCTATTCACTCTCCTCTTTAAGACTGCCTCGTGATAACTAGATGGTAATATTGACCCTGGAGACTGTTCCGTATCCTAGCTGTTCGTATTATGAAGGACGAGGCAGTGGTATTAAATCACTATACATCGTAACTCTTATTTATGCCGCCAAAGTGATATATGTTACATAACCACCCTCAATCTACATATACATAGGACCTCTTAGACATAAACCATGTAATTGCTTATACTAATTTAAAATGAAGATATTTTTAAATTATTCATATTTCTGTCTGTTAAGATCGTGAGAAAAGACCACCCAAACAAATGTTTATATTTAGATTTCGTTTCACTAATCCATCTTGAACGATTTTTCATGTTTCATAATTTATGGCGCCAAATGTTTTTATAATCTTTTACCCTTGTCAAGATCCTGTAAAAGGTTCCACTTGAACTAGAGTTATGCTTATTGAGACATAAGGTTCGCACGTGTAACTACTAAGCCACTGGAACACGGTGATATTAAATAGCAAGATTAGGTAAAAAAAAGGACTCAGTCACCAACTCCGAAGGAATACAGTTCTCTAAATTTCTGCCCAATCATAGGACATCGGTTTTTTATATATTATCTATTGAAAGATTTATAAAAATGGTTTATTGTTTTGATTTGGACTACATAGTCAAACAAATATAACAGAGTTTCTCCTCTGTAAGAACAGAAACGAAATTTAATGTTATTAATGGCATTGTCGATTCCCAAATTACAAATTTCAATAATCTTCATGTTACAATAAAATGCCTTTTCATGGCCGCACTTTGACCTTATAGTTTACTAGTTCAGCACAGATTAAATAAACATCCATAGTGTAAGTCGCAATCTGTGACTACGAACAGAACATGGCGGAATATTTTAATTAAAGACCTAAGAAAATTATATCTTACTTTACATCTAGTTAATAATTATTTCATAATAAACCATTTTAAAAAGAATAAGCATTACGTCACTGCCCTTATAACAATTGAAAACATTACTATGTTCCGGTTTAAATGGCGTTGTAGCAAGTGAAATTATTGATATAGGATTTAACATCTATTGTCTTAAAGCGACGAGCAGAGCTGCTGCAGATAAAAACATTGAACTTACCACTAGATACTCCAGTGATATTATCTTGAGCGGTTTGAGGTATTATATTAGTGACCGCAAGTAGTCATGTGACCACTCATTTTTCTCAGCTTGATGAGTAAGGTTGATTACTTTTTATACTTTAGTCTACGTTTTCAACTTTACTTATGGTTTAAATCGTGATCGGAACTGGCCAGATACTAGTGACCCCCTAAAGGCACAACTACAGTGTATGGAAAGTCTATTGATAAAAACTGTTGGTTAATATGTTTAACGGTCCGTCAGTTACAGCGTGTACAGACGGACAGACATAAATCACAAACGTAGGGTATAATAGTAGTTTACCCTAATTAAATCGCTCTACAACTAACGACATGTTGTTATGGACGAACTTTCATAATACTCTATTATTTACAATTTTATTTTTAATGTACTGAACTGACCGAAATACGTATTTATATTAATATAAATAAAATGTGTCGATTTTATTATAAAATACAACAATAAACAATAATGGCCATAGTTATATAGAGAACTGTCTTTTCTATTTATCAACTTACTCTATACAGTTTTTCAAAACTTTCTCGTGTTGTTAGAGACCTGAAAACATATTCATCGTTTTGATTTCCATCCTTAGTCTACACTTGAAATAATATAAAAAGGAGTATACATCTGCCCATGTGACAATTTTTTTAACCAAATTATTTTGAATTTAAATTCTCCTATACACCTTAGTATAAATTAATACACCATTGTAAATTAAACCATACTTACATAAAATTAAATTCTCATTATATCTCAGTTAATATAGTGCTCATTTTGACTATAAAATCTGGGTTATATTTAGTTTTATAATAAGTTGTAAATCAATTCATGAGTCTACTGAAAGTATTGTAGTATTATTGGAAGTAGTTCCCGAGAGAGGAGCTTTAACGCAACAATGCTTTTAAAGATTTCCGCTTGATTACTAACTTAATGTAGCATTATTTATTAAGTTATCAGTTCTCTAACTCTTGCTATTTCGAATTGAATTTGTTTCAGACGTTTCACACTCCTTCGTTTGGGGATGAAGAATTTGATATCCCACTAATGCATGGCCAGCATGCGACAAGTGGCGCAGTACATGGGAATCAAATTCAATATACCCAAATACATCATTCAGCGCCGCAGGTAAGTAGTTTTATTTGTACATAAATTTCCAATAAATGTCAAACAAATGAAGTAACATTATCGTGTTTTATTATCACAAAAAATTGCCAGTGATAAAAACTGAAGATATAAACGTTATGGTATTTCAAAGTTCAGTTACTTACGTCTAACAAGTAAAAAGTAGCAACCTCGTTTCGAAACACGCATAAAATAAGATTACGCAGTCGTAAAAGTCATTCTATTTCTACGAGCTATAATTTGATTTCCACTGAAATTATTAACAATATTACTTAACATCTTTTTTACCAAATAGAATTAGAGTATTTCTGTAACGTTCACTTAGAACTTAATAACTTTCAAACTTGAAAAATTACAGTTGAAATTAAACTATTAATCCAACAACAGTTACAAAAGTGATAATTATTTTATTATTATTTGAATTTGATAGTTTCAAATATCCTCTTATTATTCACCTGTACTTTAAGGTTAACAGTTTACATATTTTTATATCTGCGAAAATTTTAACAAAAATTCCTGAAAACGTTTTATCTATATCTCTGCAAATATTTTTTTATGATACGATGAACTAATACTTGACACGATTTCACATGATGTTAAATTACATTAAGGTCAAAGAAACAAAACTCGTTCGACCAAATACTCTTTCTCTTATACATTAATAACTGAAACAAAAATCCTCTTATATACATGAGGATGAATGTATATGAGAATGATTTAAAAGAGGGATATTAGGCAGAGAAGTAGTTTTATAAAAATAATTAGTATCGTTATGGAGTACATATTTAATTATCATTATAAAAATCAAACAATACATGATTAAAGCTTTTCAATTCTAAGTCTACTTACTTGTTCATGTTACAGTATTCTGTTGCTATAATTACATGAATTTATTCTACAGTCATGCTTATACATGCCCATTTTATGAAATGCGTCCTCGATTATCTGCCCTACTTTTAGATTGCTTTTATTGAAATTGAATTGCCATTCAATGGATATCATTTAATATTTTATTTGAAGTATTTATAGTTTATTAACATTACATTATAAAACAGAAAAATATGTACATAACAGAGATGCCAGAAGATTGAAACGAATTGTATAAAAAAATGGTTTAAAATATTTTAAAAATACTAATAATAAAAATCAATATTATACAGCTATAGATTCTAATATTGATTTTACTTGTTTTCGAGTTATTCTGCTACAAAGGAATATGTTCAATAAATCAAAAGCGCTGCACAAGGATAAGGTGGTTTAATAAGTTTGCTTCTGTTACGCGTTAACTGTTATCCTAAAATATCATAACATGTTTATTACACGATTTTAAAGTTAACACTCACTATTTCATTTAGCCTAAACTGATAATTTGTAATGTAAAGTGCACTCAAAATCAGTAGTTAATTCGTTCTACCATAGTTGTATTCCCTAGAGAAGGAACTCTGATATATAATAGTAATAAATTCGATAGCTTCACAATTAAAGCAAGAGACTAGCAGCAATCAACCACATACCAGTTCCAGCGCGGACTATTTCATCGTTATCACCAGCTAGCAAAATAGATGACTGATGGCATCAGCGCCATTGTCATTGATTATAGTAAAGTAAAAAAAGTAATAATGTTAACAGTGAAGCATGGTAATGGTCCGGGATTACTTCTTAGGCCATGGAACTGGATTTAGTGCGTATCCGAGATATTATGAAAAAAGAGTATATACCAGAAAAACAACTATACGGCTATTAACAAAAAAAAGGTTTATCGGTTTTAGAAAACGTGACCTTGCTCCCAAAAAGTATAAATCTCAACCCCATAAATCATCTTTAATGGAAAGAACTGCACAGAAAACCGCGTTACGAAAACAGTATAGATGTCTTCTGCTCAAGAAGACCAATCCAAATCTAAGTTCAAAAAGAAGAATAGTTCAAGACAGTCGGAAAAATATTTCAAAAGAAGCAATTGCTAGATTTTTTCCCGATACTAGTAAAAAAGTGATGTAATTCTAATGGATTTTTGGATGAAAAATTTATGTTTAATATTAATCACTTTTTTTTACATTATAATGAACACGTTTGCATAGTTTACCTTATCCGTATTTAAGTAATTCATTTGTAAATTAATCGATTCGATTTCAGAAAAAAAAACCTAGGACAAATCTATTAGTATGCAGAATTGTAAATGTAAAGTGAATTTTAACAGAATGTCGTCTATGGCCTAAAATATTAATAATAATAAAAATGTCATTAAGTACTATTTATATGTGTATGTACTTATTTCTTACTTTACGTTCAATTTTCTAACTATAAATTACATCAACTGTAGCAATCATCTTTGCTGTGTTAAATTATTTTTAAAACTGTGCTATTCAAATGTAAACCTATAACTTTTATATTTTTATTATTGTTAGTATTGTAACAACAAACATAAAATTAATGATTGTGTTATAAATTTTCTGTACTATTAAAAGCATTCTACATTTATCACATGTATGTAAACTTGACATTGGCTCACGCACGAACTGTGCTCATGCCATAATTGGGAAGAAAAAGAACTACTCCCCTGTCACTGTTAATTCATATGTCACTACACAAACCTTAACGTTTGTTTAGATTTTTTTATTTAAAATTCTATTATTTTGTTCCGTTTACTTGTTTATTTACGAATGTGATTAATTTTCAATATTTTGTATATCCAAGCAATTGTAAAAATAGTCAAATAAGCAACAAAACGTACATAAACAAACTTTAACCCTACAATTTAAAAAAAAATAAAGGTAGTGTGGAAATATTGGTTACAACCTTTTTATATTATATATATCATTTACAATTAAATTTATTTGTTTTTAGGTTGGCATGATGAACCCGGCACAGGATGGTTTAGCGCCACCGGGCGGTGCGCCATCTTACCAACAACCTCTTTACTTACAAGAGCCGCATACACCAGTTACATCACACAGGTTCGTAAAAGGGAAATAAAATACTTTAACACCAATAATTCTTTTCAGAAGAATAAAACAAATGCAAGCATTGATTATCAATTCTTCGAATATTAACAGAATGAATTGTTTTTTAGTGGTGCAGGAGCTCCTGCTGGCAATTATATCATTCAGCAACAGCCTGGTGGGCAACAGCGTCTTCTAATGATGCAGCCATCACAAGTTATAAGTGGCCCACCAACACCTAGCACTCCTACCCAACCAGGACCTGTATATGGATCTCCACAACAAGCCTCTCCACCAGGAACAACTAGTGATGATTCTGATGATAGTGTCCCATCCCAACATTCCCAGGTATATTACTTAAGACAATTTAAATTATATATTCCAATTTATTAGATTTTTCTATTAAAAATATTATGACTCCAGAAACTTAAAACCAATATTATGATTTGAATCTGCTTACAATTTTGAATGTATTATTATATTAGTTTTGTAATATTTATTTAACTGCCCTCTTATTTATATATAATTCCTATTATGGAAGTCTTTTTGCATATGAGGGTAATAAAAGGCTTTTAAATTACTATATTATGCAAGGTTGTGCATGTAAGTCCCCCTAGAACAATTTCATCCACTTGAAACAGAAGCACAGTGCGGCTTAATCCTGTGTTACAAAACAGAATTGCTTTCTGAAAATCTACAGCTAAAATCATAAAACTTATAATGATAAAATACATTTTAGGGCAAAAATAGTGTGATAGTGAAAACTAATTATTAGGAAACTAGTAAATTCGCTTTTCGAGTACTGTTTTCTTTTTTAATTTCATCTACAGGTTTTTCAAAAAACTTTGTAAATATTGAATGCAAAATCTGACACATTATCATTTTATGTAACTTTCTGTTTTAATGAAAATTCATAGTCTGTAACAATTTATTATTTTTATTTAAAATTTCTTATGTCCTAAAACTAATGTCTTCTTTTATAATAGTATATATGTAGTATATCAGCTACCATAATAATATTCATGTGTCTGGCTATCTATGTTTGTGCCAGAGGTCACATAATATCATGTGAGATTAAGATCAGAAGTTTGCTTATTACAAATTGCAAAAACGTAACGTAATAAAGAGAAAATTAGGTATGTATAAATTAAATTATGATTTAAAAACAAAGGTCGTTACTGTATTTGCTTAGCTGAAGTCAATATGGTGGTTAAGAATATTATCATCCATTAAAATTATCATTTTAAAATATTACAAAATTATTAACTAACAGTCTGTTTCTTTAAATTCTTTTTTTTTCATGTTGATTTCATAGTTCATTGGCATACAAATTAGTTTTTATAATAAAATAAACTCAAAAACATGTTGTAGATAATTCTAATTAATTGGTTGTTTGTTGGTAGTTGCCTGGTGATGCAGAAAGCCTTCTGCCTATCCATTATTGCTCAGCGAGCCGGCAGCAACAAACTACACTCCATCAGGTATAGGCTAATTTTATAAATTTCATATATAAATTCTGTATCTATATTAGTTTTTACGTTTCTTTTGTAGTTTTGGTTAGATTTGTATTGCCAATGGACTATTGCAAAACAATTGGAATAGATTATAATTTATTACCTTTTACAGATGGGCGTGAGTAACATTGGTGTTAAAAGATCATCTCCTGAACCAATGGACAATGGTATTAATCGTGGACAAATGCAAAAGAAACCAAAAGTACAAAAAAAGAAAAAGAAACGTGACCCAAATGAACCACAAAAGTAAGTAGCCACTATTACTTACAACTTATACTTTTGATATTGTTGCTATATGTCTACTTATTTTCAGGCCAGTTTCTGCATATGCTTTATTTTTCCGGGATACTCAAGCAGCTATCAAAGGCCAAAACCCGAACGCAAGTTTTGGAGAAGTGTCCAAAATTGTGGCTTCTATGTGGGATGGTCTTGACTCTGAGCACAAAAGTGTAAGTGTAGAGAAAGAAAACTTTACAAGTGAAAATAAAGTAAAAAAGTTAAATGATATTATTTCACTACCATGTTTTATAAAAAACAATTTAAATTTCTTAATTTTGCAACAGGTATACAAACAGAAAACTGAAGTAGCGAAAAAAGAATATCTTAAAGCACTGGCAGCATACAGAGCTAGTCTGGTTTCTAAGGTAATTTACTCCTATTTTACTGATTTAAAAATCCATTTTCCAAATGACCATCAAGATTTAAAAATGTAAGTATTCAGACAACATTAGAAGGGACAATTAATTTTTAATAAATACTCTATCTACAATAACAAATAGACAATATCAGTCGCACTATGAGTGTTCCGATCTTCTCACAGTCATTTTCTTCATTGGAAACTTAGTGAGGATGGAACCTGTCTTATCTCATCTCAATAAGTACAGCGCGTAAAAGAAACTTACAAACTACATAGCTGCTGACAGCTTCTTTCTAGTGTGTTCCCTTGGTATTTTATCTGAAACAGATGGGTATGATAAAAATAAATTTTTGGATATTTGTATCCATAATAAACATCAATTGTTAAGGTAACTCAAAATATTAGAGTTTTTAAAATAAAGTGAATTCTCCTATCTGAAATGTTAAAGGAAAAAAACTACTTCTCACAACTGTATCTTTTAAATAACTGAAAAAGACTTAAAAGAGCAAAACATCAGTCTGCTAAATATCTTGAAATTACTTTTATAGTTATATATACCTAAAACAAGCAGCCATTTTGCGTACAGTTTTGGTTAAAATACCATTAAGTAATGAAAAATTATGCCAAAACCTAAATATAAATCAATTTGCTAATGAACTTACTTTACGGCTTATCAGTAAGGTACTCAAGTTTTAACATGTAAAAAATTACTTACGTTGTAATAAGTAAAAAAGAAAACTTGTAAATCCACAGTAACTTCAAAAAGACATTTTTAGGATATTGTTATGTTTTGTTACTGCTGCTTCTTTGGGCTCGAAAAAAAACTATATGTAATCTGAAGCTATACCTTGAAGTAATTACTGTGTCCAGTTAAACTAAGAACCAAACTTGAAATCTGTGCCTTCTAATAGTATTTGTTATTAATTGCCATTATTATTATTCTTCTGTTTTATGGCAAAATTTTTTTTTTTTGTGTAACTTTGAGTGTGAGGTAAATAACATTTAAAACCATAAGGGTACTATGTGTGTGGTCAGCTTGTATGTAAAAATGTGATGAAATTACCCATTATTCGTTCGGTGTGATGTAAAAGTCGGTACAATGATTAGATGCATTATACGTGAGAATATGATAAAATTATAATAAAATCAATATGAATCATATACGCCAAATTCATGGAAATAGCACATAGATTTGAAATGCCTTTCATGTGTATCGTGGACATTACGCTTATTGTTCATTCAACCAAAATATTTATTCGTTTTCTTTTTAATTTAAACTATGCATTTAATTT
>DWIB01000385.1:0-10109 GCA_018248155.1 Cressida cressida
TACGTCATTTTCTGTTTTTGGTCTTTTTAAATCTTTAATTTGAAGGTCAGGTTCACTTAGCGGAGCATCTTTTTCCTTGATTTTCTTTTCTGTATCTATGGGTTTTTCCTTTTCAACTCTAGGTTTTCTCCATGATATAGTTTCTGTTATTTTCTCTTCTTTAATTTTTTTCACAGCAATTAATTCGTCAGTTACATTATGAACATCAATAAAACTTTTAGAATCATCATCAGAAAATGGTACCAATATTTGCGAATTGTCTTTGGGACCTTTTCTCCAGTGCTTGGGTGTAAGCATTTCGTCTTGTGTAGTCATAGTCTTATCAACTAAAGTTTTAGTTCTCCATGGCACTGTTTTTGTCTTTTTCTTCATTTCCGTTTCTTGACTGTAATCAACTTTTAATATGCTGTTTTCTTCCGTTGATTGATATGAAGCATAATTTTTATTTATTTCTACATCTTCTGTGCTACCAAATTCGTCCGTTTTATGTTTAAAGGTCTTGCGCACTGTTTGCTTTTGCGATTCTGAAAAAAATAAATTATAAACTTTTAATTTATCAATTAATAAACACCTTTAATTAATCATTAATAAGTAACCCTATAACGTTGGCGTTTATAATAACATCGTGATTAAAGACTAAAATTAAAATATTTTTGCAATAAAGTTAAATACAGCACAACAATCAATAAAATTGGTAATCAGGGAAAATTGTGAAGCTCTGTATTATATCGATTCGATGGAATTATATTTAGAATCAATATTGGTTTAATATTCCAACTGATTTATCATAAACATCCAGGTAAATCCTAAGATACTGTTTCCAAAAGCTCTTCTACATGTAGTATGGTTTATAAGCAAAAAAAAAACAACGAACTTTTCAGTACATTAGAAATGATTACGGATTTAAATACGTAGCAAAATTTCTCGTTAACATATTCAAGAAATGATATCAATACATTTGGTAAATGTTTAGTGTATTAAAAAGATTGATTTTGGCATACGAATTCTAGGAGAATATGCAGTATAAATTGATTAATTTCTTTTCAAATTGGTTACACTTGGATAACTTTAAAGTTTATGTGCTTTGTGATTAAGTGCTTTTAAAAATATGTTATAAGGATAAACATTTTTGCTATTATTCACTAAGGGAAATGTTTGTTCATGTTTCATACAACAATAATACTTCATTTACATTCGCATTCACATCTTCAATACTCCTTATATCTTATAACCAAACAAACAATGTCATCAGTTGTACTTCACCTATAGTGGTATTATTCATGTATTTACTACCTAGGCCTATTAAAATCTAACTTGTAGTCCTGGTTTTTTAGGGGTCAGTTTAAAACTAGTCTGTTATCCAGGAGGCAACAAAACGCCTCTAGTGAATAGATTTTGATGTCGAAGTCTCCCATTGCATGTTAAGAAAGTCAAGGATTTACTACAAATAGGTATAGGTGTTTAAACCTTTCCTCAAGGTCTAAAGTAACGCAGGTGGATTACATAACCCTTACCCTCTTTATTTTTCTCTTCAGAAACATTAAATTCTTTAAACGTTAGTTACTTTTCAAATTGCACCTAAACTTAAAACTTAAACATAATTTTCAAAGATAATTTTTGTCTCATATTTAAGTGTTAAAAATAACCGTTTTGTTACCTTTGTTTACAGGATTGTCGAAAAAGACACTGCGAGGAAAAAAACAATGCTCCGAACGTTTCACCATAAATCAAGGTCAAATATCTATTGAAGTTATTCAGGATTGCATACATATAACAATTATGAAGTTTGGAATGAAGGCTAAACCGAAATTTGAGGTAATTTGTTTTTCGATGATAATTATTAAAGTATATGGTAAACATAGTTAATCTTATATAGAAATACGTTAGCTACGATTGAATTTTTTTAAACTGTATAATAACCAAAAAAAATTATGTAATTCTCCATGTTGGTTTTAACTGTTTAATTTAAACAGAACTATTTAATTCATTCGTTGGGTAATTTATTTTAATTATGTAAATTTTACCTGTACATTGGGTACACTTGTACTCGTACTATCTTGCAATACTGCGAGTTGCTAGATAGATAATCTTTAATTAAATGTTTTTTTTTATCAAATTAAAAAATTATCAATGTTTACGGTTATAGCGTTATACTAGTGAATTTACTATATAACAAAATTTCACAATATATTCGAATAAAAAATTTAGTACCATAAACTTCTAAAATCTAGTCTTACTTCTGGGTATACTTACTTTTCTTCTTTGGTTTATGTCTCACTATCGCACTGTATTTTGACGATTTTCACTAAATATTGAATGTAGAACATATTTGCCTTAACTATATAAAAAACTAAATTACAACTTTTAGCTAGCTAGTAGCTTAATTTTAATTGTAACTGATATAGAATGATAATGTTTTGAATATATATCCCTTTTTTAAAGTCTAGTATGAAAAATTATATAGAAATCATTTAACTTGGCAAACTTTTGCATACTAACTTAATGAATTTTTTTGTTTATGTTTATAAAAAAATATTTATTTAAATATTTTATTAATAAAACTCATACGTATATTATGTATTTGTCAGTTTCATAAATAGTTAATGTTTAATTATTAAAATGAAATCCAAAAGAAGTTATCTCAAGTTAAAGTAACTTTATCGATACAAAAAATTAGTTATTAAAGGTCGATCCATAGCTGTAAAAATTAAATAAGAAAAAGTTAACCGTTTAGTTACAACAGTAACAAAGAAAAGGCAAAGAAATAATCTTGCTCATTTAAACTGTTAAATTTTCTCGAGTGAATGTATTATTAAAAAAAACGGAATAGGTAATTAATGTGGTGAGAGACCAAAACTTAACTTTAAATGTTTATGTATCACGGTTCCAAAGAGAGAAATAGTAAGATTAAAATATAGCGTCGTAGGCTGTATTTGTGAAATATCAACTACTTCCCGTTTAAATATGTAAGCCTTACTTTTTGATATACTTGTTTATGTTAATGTCCAAGTGTCGGAGGACTTCCCTCAAAAAGTGCTCGTTGCAGAGAGTTGAATAATGCGAATTGGTAATTAATTTATAGCATTTATTAAACAGTTTTACATAAAGGTAACATACAAAAAAAAATTGCTTAACAAATATTAAATATGGATAGGCAAACGCTAGAAAAATTAAGTGATAAAATACTGCCAGGCCTAATACACTTAGATGAAACATAAAAAGAAAACAATTCAATTTTAACAATATCGTGCACTTAAAACAACGTTAAAGGTCACTGAAAAGTTAAACTAAACTCATTCATATTTTTGATTTGTACTTGCATAAAACATTAGGTAAATGAAATCGGCAGTGTTTGTCAAAACATAGAAACTGGCAAGGCAAGTGATGCGTGCGTACTTTGTTATAGTATTTCGCCGCAAAAGTAAGCGACTACCCCCTAGTTTATGTTTCTTTGTCATAGGAGAGTTGACAGCGGTACAAGGGTTGTTCACGTACAAATATACTATTAAATTTACGCCCCGCGGGAACGAACCACCCACAGCCCATTGTAGTCACAAACGCTGAATATATACATACTTAACGTCCCGCTAATAAAAGTTAGTTATAGCTCTGAACGTGACACCAGGTGATTGTGTTGTCTCCTCCATGTTAGTAGTGTGCGAATACTGTATCACAAATATTACCTTAAATTATTAAATAATGATTCATGCTCGGCAAAGCTTACAAGAAATTTATCAGAATTTGATGATTTTGTTACAATGATTTTGTTGGTACATAATGCATGATGGCGTAAATTATATTATTTTTAAATAAATGATAATTTATTATTCATATAAAATGTAGTAATGATAGAACTGAGATACCTTAAATTGCTTCTTAAGGCAAGTCTCAGTCAAACACATAAAGCATTAAAAACAAAACTTGTTTTTGTTAATACTGTGAAATAAAGTATTAAGAGCAGACTTCAATTTTTAAAAGAGTATTGGGTGAAAAATACATTTATCTGCCATAAGACCCGGCATATGTATAACGAAATAATAACATTTATTGATTTACGGTGTGCATTTAAATAAAAGTAATTTAGTAAACATCGTAGCGGTAAAAGCAAAACAAAACATGTGTATATATAAATCATACAGATTTCTGACGATGTCGGCGTTGATAAGCTAAAAGGTATAAGCGAATCCTGGGTCCACGGCCTGATATATATAAATTGTATTCGTGTTAATCACATATTAAGTGTATGTATCCCTTTATACAAATACTCGTGGCTCGACGCTCCATGTCCAAACTCCAGGGTCGCTTGCTTCGTCCAATGTCTAGGACTATATACACAAAAAGCTTAAATATACAGCAATGTTAGATGTGGAAATATGCGCATATTATTTCACGGAGTTAAATTTTGAATTTCAAAATGGTTAGATATTGCGTATCCATCTGCGATTTACACACGCGTATAGCTTAATGTTTTTTTTTTGTAGTATTATTTAACGAACAATAGTGACTTTATACAGTGATCTATTAATAAGAGGGCGGAATCGTTACTGCGGTAACCGCTACGATTGTGTGAAGTAATTTATGTTTAATATTTCGCTTGTCAACTTAATTTTATCCTATGTGATAGTAGTTTTCACCCGATCTCATCGTAATATAGAGATGAAACAAAGAAACACTAAATTAATGGGTTAAAGTGCGCGACGCGAGCTCGCTGCCTGTATCTATGTCTTACTTTTGACGACCAGCTTCGCTGAGGTCTCGACTTGACCGGCGGCTGTGGTAACGCAACAAGTAAAGATTCCTGTGTCCTCTTCGTACGTGTTTTTAATTAGGAGAACAGCGTTATTGCCTTCGTGGATCATCTAAAAATAAACAATAGTACGACACGTTAATATTTTTGAAATCAAACCTAGGTCGTATGGGTATTATAATAATATTTAATAAAGTAATAAAAGTTTTGAGATATTTATCTAAGATATACTTACTTGAAAATCGGGTGTCTCGGGAATTAGTGCTCCTTCACGTAGCCATTGAACTGTAGGCTTGGTTTTGCTGGTGATGTGAGTTTTAAATTGTGCTGGCTGTCCCTCATGAACGACAATATCGCGCAGCGGTGTCACTGTTGGTAAATTATCAGCTTGATCGGGCTGAATTACTTTCAACTTTGCGGCCACAGTAACCCTGCCAGCGGGATTGTAAGCGACGCACTTGTAATCACCTTCATCTTCAGGAAAAGCTTCAGATATGCGTAATGAATAATCATCGGCCGTTCTAGACATTTGGAAATATTTTGATGGTTTTATTAGTTTATCTCCCTTATACCACTGGACTGTTGGAGTAGGTTTGCCTACTATTTTACATCCAAATTCTACAGCTTGCCCTTCACCGACAACTCTATCTTTAAGAGGCTCAATAACTTCTGGTGGTGAATTGGCGACGTTCGTTTGAGCTTTAGGTTTTTCTTTAGCAGCAGGTACTGTAACCAAGCATTCTGCATCACATCTTGCCTCCCCGACACTATTAATTGCGACGCACTCATACTTTCCAGAGTCTTGTGGAAAAGCTTCAAGAATAAGAAGAGTGTAGGTGCCATCCTCTTCTAAAATTTTGTATTTAATATCAGGTTGAACTTTTTTGCCATTTTTCAGCCAGTATACGTCTATTGGTTTAGTGCCAGTAACCTTCGTATCAAATCGAACTAACTGACCGGCAGTAACGTTAACATTTTGCGCCGTCAAAGTAAAACTTGGGGGTATAATACCACTTCTGCCTTGGCGTCTGCGTTCTTCCACTACTAAATTAGCACTGCATTTAGCTGTACCGCCCCTGTTTTCTGCCACTGCAGCAAATATAGCCGAGTCTTCAACAAAGACTTGTCGTATAATAAGTATCGATTTGGTACTGAAAGTATGAATTTGGAAATCGGGAGAATTTTTGATCGGGAAATTTTCTCTGTACCATTTTATAGAAGGTAACGGGTCTCCGTCAAATTCAACCTCAAATCTTGCTTGTTCGTGTTCAAATACACGACATGGCTGCATTTTTTTCGTAAAGATAGGAGGAGTGCACGGTTGCACTGATCCTTGTACTACACGTTCATGAGTTTGTCCCTTGTGTTCAACCTCAGTAGTTTCAGTTGAGGTAATTTTACGAGTAATTTCAGTATCGCCTACAATTTCTTTTTGTATTTGTTTTTGTTTTGCAACATGTACCTCCTTGCCGTGTATAGTTGATTCGGATTGTTCAGGAATTCGAGGTTTAAAAGTTTTCTTTTGCGTAACCTTTTCAGTGACTTCTTCAGTTTGTTCTCTGTAAACGATTAAAAGTTAAATCTATATACGCTTAAAATGTTTGTTTACTTTAAAATTTGTTTGGTTGTGTAAAAGTACTTACAAATTATCTTCGTATTTTTGGGCCATTGATTTTGCGACAGAACTAGTAACCTTTTCACCCGGGATGGCGTATTGATGAGTTGATTCTCTCAATCTACTTTCTTTAACCACCTGTTCGTTTTCTAATTCCTGAAGCTTATTGTAATATTCTTCGCTCTTCTTCTTCTTTACGGTTTGTTGCCATTCAGTCTCTGGTTCTTTGATGACTTTCTGCTTTAGCTCTGGACGGTGATCAATAACACCTTGACGTTGCATAATTTGCCTTTCTTCAAAAGTTTTTTCCAATTCTGTTTCAGTGCGCTGATATTGTGTTGTTTCGTCGTACCAAGCTGAATGCATATAAGTTATATATTATTAATTTCAAGTAATATTTTTTATTACATTATCGTTTCACTTGTTATTAACATACCTTAAATGAATCCGATGCAAAGCCGGTGGAAGCAGATGATTTAGCAGCACATCATCTTAGGAATACAGGTTAGATTGTTTGGATACAGGAAGCGAAAGGATTTATATTGTGCTTAAGCGGTGTGTAGGTGTGTGCGTAAAATAAGTCAGTTATATTTACTAAAACAGCATATGCCAAACGTTGTCTAAGAGTTACACCTATTATAAGTAGCATAAGCTTAATTATATATTGATTTAAAAGGAAGTATTTGTGCTTGTAGCTTATTAAGCAAAGTTTATAGCAAAATATAGATAACAAATTATATACTTACGTCTTGGCGCATTTTTAAGAACGCTTCTGTAATCGTCGTGTCTCGGTACTACTTTCAGTTCAGTTTTCGCTACTGCTTCTCCAACGGAGTTTCTAGCGATTACCTCTATTTTACCAGTATCATATTGCCTAGTCTTCGGAATATCAAAATGATACATTCCGTCGTATGTAAGTTTATATCTTGAACCCTGCAAGATTTCAACATAGGAATTATTCGGGCCACACACAAATAATATAGGTAAAAATTAAAAATTGCTTACATTAACAATAGTATTTCCATTAATGATCCACATAATACGGGGTTTAGGGTGACCAGTTACACGACAGCAAAACCGTGCCCACTCGCCTTCTTCAACAGTGACCGGTTCAGGTTTGCTGACGAAAACAGGAGCACATCGTTCTTTTGTTTCTTCCACTGTTTGCTCTGGTACACTGTTGAATACATTCATAAGTATTTTTTTCATGATTAAACAGACAAAGTAGATGGAATAAAATTGTGATAGAAAAATTATATACAAATACTTACACTTGCCACGATGCTTCCATTTCACGAATTTTTTCTATACTCTTCATATGCTTTGGTAATTGTGAATCATAAACAATACCCGGTTTGCCAGCAGTTTTGATTACAGCCCTCGTTTCATCCATGCCGTATAAATTCGTAGCACGACAAAGATACTCTCCACTATCTTCGGGATACACCCATCCGAAGTTCATTGCTACATAACCAAAATCGTAAATAGGTGTGTACCGATTTTCTGAAAAGCGAAATAATAAATTAATTCTCGACGTTTCCAATTCAATGCGTTTGAAGTAAAGTTTTACAGTTAAAACTTACTATGTAGAAGCGGCTTGCCGTTGAAGAACCATTCTACTTTCATATTAGGATCTCCCACCGGAGCAAGCTGGCATTCAAATTTCGTTGACTCCATCTCAATTAACGAAGTCTGACTTTGAATATGAGTTACAAAACGCGGAGGTTGCTTTTTATCAACGTCATAAAGATCGTCTTCAGTTAGGAAAACTTCAGACATGTATTTTTTAATAGTAGCTTCCATTTGTGTTAAGGCTTCAGATTTTTTCATGCCTCTAGGTACTTGGTTTTGTAAAATAATATCGGGCAAACCTGTTGTTTAAAAAAATTTCATTCACTCATTCATTATATTGTAAAACTGGACGTTATATTAAAAAAAAATATTTCAAATGTTAGCAAAGGCTATAGTGTATATTAAATTGATTTGAATTAAAATTTATATTAAGCAGTTAAATTAGCGTTTTGAATTGAGATTATATTATTACAAATATGTTATAAAAATAACTGCAGTTTTAAAATAGTAACTAATGAAACGCTTACTAAAGTTACAATAATTAAGGACCTCATTTAACTCACGCAATACGTTTGGTATCAGTTTTAAAACATAAGACGAAAAATTCATATCATTCATATCAGAAAATAAATACATACGTTTGCATGATACTGTAGCTTTAGTTGTATCTTCGCCAAAGTCATTAATAGCCCGGCAAATATATTCTCCAGAATCCTCTGCATACGCATACAGAATATCAAGTGAGACGAAACCCATATCATATACTGTACGGAATCTATGCCCTGTCGGCAGTAGTTTACCATTTCTATACCATTCAATACGCAACTTTGGATCTTCTTTGGGTTCCACGCGGCACTCAAAACGTATTGATTCCGACTCTTCCACAGTATGTGATTGTATTTGAGTAATAAATCTTGGCGGAGTATTAACCACGTGATCCTCCTTAGGTGCACTACTTACGCGACCTTTTTCAAGCTCTTTAATTTTTTCACCACTCATTCCTTGCGGCAACTGTGATTCTAATATAATATCTTTTTTTGTGCTACACGTAACTTTGGCAGTAGTTGTGGCCGAACCCCATTTATTAGTAGCGCGACAAGTGTATTCACCTACGTCACGGGCATAGATATAATCAATATCTAGAGCAATGAATCCAAAATCATTTAACATGTGTACTCGAGAACCTGTTGCAAATGGCCTTCCGTTATGGAACCAATCAATTCTCATTGTAGGATCACCGACAGGCTCGACACGGCAGTCGAAGTGGATAGGGCCACCTTCAGTAACATCAAGATTATCTTTAATATCAACTGTAAATCTTGGCGGATTAGGTTTTTCATCCTCCACAGTTATTTCTTCGCGTTTGTAAAGAGTTTCTTCCAATTTTTGGATGCTTTCTGTTCCTGACTTAAAGTGTGAAGGAAGTTGGGGCTCCAAAATAATTCCTTGTCTACCTTTAACTTGGAGTTTACAAGAAACAGTCGCTTCTCCGTGCTTATTAGTAGCTTTACACGTATAGAATCCAGCGTCGCGTTGATAAACTCCACTGATTTCTAATATAACAAATCCGAAATCATTTATGGTCTTAACTCTAGAACCTGTTAGAAGAGGTTTCCCGTTATGGAACCATTCGACTCTCATACTTGAGTCGTTTACAGGAATTAAACGACATTCGAAATGTGCCGAGGAGTTCTCCGACAAAATGAGATCAGATGGAGTCGTTATAAATTCTGGTGGATTTCCAGTTTCAGTTTCGGGAGTTGATGCCTCCACGTTACCAGTGTATCCTTCAAGAGCAGCAATTTTATCAATAGTTCCCTCCATACCCTTTGGTAACTGCGATTCCAAAATAATGTTCCTCTTTCCTTGAACCTTCATTGTAGCTGTAGTAACAGCTTCTCCATAATTGTTGTATGCCCTGCACGAGTACTCTCCGCAGTCTTCAGGATATGTAGGCGATATTTCAAGGATAACAAAACCAAAATCACAAAATGTTCTAAATCTTGATCCAGCTCTTAAAGATTTTCCATTCCAGTACCACTCAACCTTAAAATATTTTTGTTTTAAGAAAGGGAGCAAAAATATAACAATATCATTTAATAATAGTAACAACAAACAGACTACTAAATGCTTCTATTTGTACTACTACGCAAAAAAGCAACTTTTAATTCACCA
>DWIB01000386.1:0-10097 GCA_018248155.1 Cressida cressida
GTAAGCTTTGAGACAGTTTGAGTTAGGTACCACAACAGCTATTATTTCTAGGCGTTGTGGCTAGTGACTGGAGTAATGTAAGTGAACTTATATCTTGTGGCGCAGACCACAAATGGCGCTGTGTATACTATCCTAACTAGTGCTATGTTTTTAAGGGTTATCTACTATCATATTAAACTTCGCTCGTCTCCTAAAGGTGTTTTCTCTTCGACTATCAGTACGGTAGTTTGAAATGAATAGAATGTCCCGTGGCAGATTTAGAATTTGAAATTGGAATATTTTTCTAACGGTTGCGCTGGAGATACGTGAGGGATATACAGTTTGGCGTAGCATTTGTGCGGATTGGTCAGTCACGTGGTTACAATGTCACAGTGACTTTCGCACACCGCGCTTTCGCACTATTCGTCTCTTAAGTAAAGCATCAAATGAAAGTTTAATAAGAACGTGGGTCCAGCTGTGGGACGGAGTGATCGTCAAAAAATATCCGCATGTCTCGTATTTCTTCTTATGATAAACATATGTATATTCTAAAATAATAACATCCTTTAATTTAATTAAGAAATCCTCAATCTGCCACGGGACATCTTCTATAGAAGAAGCAATGTTTTTTTTATATTACCGGTATAAAGACAGTTTAATACCTATATGACCAGTGGATGAATCGTAGTGTACAGTGTCTGCTATCGATCCTGGTCTCTGTCGGTTGCCATTAGCAACCGGCAACCGCTCCCCGTTATGGCAACTTCAAAGCGGCCGTTGAATGTTTTCGACGTTCAGATGTACAACGCAGCAATAGGACAATAGGGATGATAAAAAGGAGGCTTTTGTTGTGGTTTTTTTTAGAACTAAAATAGGCAAGTGCTTTGCTACGATCCTGCCTAGTGGAGAGTGGAGATGCAATCTAGATGGAAAACCGTAAAAAGATTACGTTTTAACGCACGGATACACTGATGTCGGCAGACTGTTACATATCTTCACACGTAATAGTGAACTTACCACCAGATACTTTGGTGGTAGTATGTAGAGCGGTATTAGGTATTATATTGGTGACCAGAAGTGGTCACGTGACCATTAATTTTTCTCAGCTTAATGAGCAGAGTTGATTTTTACTATTGAAAACAGCGCCATCCGTTGCTTCTATTTTTACTTTAGTCTACTTCATATACTTTACTTCCGGTTTACGTGGTGACCGGAAGTGTCCAGATAATCCTGACACCCTAGTCACTACTAGAGTGTATACTGTATAGGAAGTGTATTGATGTAAACTGTTTGCTAATAGGTTTAACGGTCCGTCAGTTACAGCGTGTACAGACGGACAGACTGAAATCCCAAGGATAGGGTATAACGGTTTATCTTAATTAAACTGCTCTACAATGAACCTATAATTTTTCTGACATATATCAAGTTGGCAGGATCCATGTCCTGTAAATCTTTGCGGTGTTGCTAGATTAATGATTGTATTATAAATTATCTGCAGTAGTTATACTAGATATTGTATCACATGCATGTACACTTGACATTGGCTGTTCCACAAACCGCGCTCATGCCATAATTGAGAAGAAGAAGACATGTATCAAGAAATCAAGTTACTTAATCTGCCCAAACTTTAAGTTTAGGTTCCGTGTTGTGAGTGCAGTTAAATCACTTTGTCAAGCGTAACTCCGTTCAGTCTGAGGGCATGAAATAATCGTTTCTTATTACTATGAGTAAGAATCATGAACCGTTTCAATACAATCAACTTTAGTGATGGTAATTCAAAATATACACATATTATATAAATTTTTTGTTGGATGAGACCAATCTAAAAACGTTCTAATAAATGGTAACTATAACTACATAGTTACCAGACTTTGAAGAAAATCAAAAGGAAGATAATTAATGACTAACAAAAACTGGTACTATGTGATGGTAATAAATCCAATTGGTTATAAATTCAGGCATACCAATGTATGTTAAAGGAAAAATCCAGGAAAATATGAGAATAAAGTAATTAATGTAGATTTAACCTCAATCTTAAGTAATAACTTATGTTTTTTCGTCTTCAGTATAAGTAGTTACTACCTGATACAGTATGCTGTTAAATCATGTGTTATAAGAATAGTAATAAGTATCTAAACAGGCATTTTTACCACACCTACTGTTTCTGCAGCGACATTAATATGTTCCGGTTTGAAGAGCGCTGTAGCAAGTGAAATTTAAAGGTATAGCGATACTTAACATGTTATGTTATCCTAAAAACAAACAATGCGTCCCCTTTAAAAAAAATCACTCAACACTATGCTGTGTTTGTCTCTTTAGTATCGTTACCTCAGTAATTTTACAAAAAAAATCACTTTCATAATGTTCATTCTACCAAACTTTGAATAGTACTAACACTTAAACAATATGGAAGATGTAATCTAGACTATATCCTGAAATGCATAATGTTGAAATTCCTTTGAAAATATATATCATTTGAAATTTTTTATTTTATGAAACAAAAAACAGTTGTTTTTAAATTCGTTGAATAGATGAGCGATATGATTACCTGATGGTAAGTGATACCTCTCTCAACAATGAGACGCAAGTTAGGATCATACACACTGCATCATAAACTTCTCATTTTTTTTAACTTAATTAAAGTTAATCTAATGGTGAATAATACGTTCACCCATAACAATGTCGTACTAGTTGGAGTGGTAGTAATTTCACTAGTTACAGCTCCCTTCAGACCAGAAGACAGTAATGTCTGCACAGTATTGCCTGTTGGCAGAAATAGGCGCTGCTGTGGTATCTACTTAAGCGGTTTCCAAGGGTTATGTTTTATTATTTAAGTTGGTATTAATATTAAGTAACCTCTACCAGACAGGCGCGCCGCTGTGGGTGTGGTATGTGGGAGGTTCACCCAATTTTGTAATTCGATGCTTGTTAATATTACTGGTAATAATTGAATGCTTTGTTCGTGTAGGTTGATGTCTTGTTGTGTAACCAGATCCTTTTAGTCACTAGATTTGATGTTTTGTTTATTCTCCTTTGTTAACTAAACTGATCTATTATAATCAGTATTGTATTATAGCGAAAATAAGATAAGTGAATGTTTGTGTGAATGATGAATAGTATGTACAAAAGAGGACGAATATGTAATTCGAACTCTTTTGTAAAAGAGGCCGCGGCGCGATGCAACTGGCAGTTATTTGTTAAATGTTCTTTTATAGGATTCATTTGTCAAAAGATTGGTTTTTGTGGAGCATTTAATATGCAATATTATGTAGAGAGAAGTTGGGGGAGTCGCCGAGTGATTTCCAGCAAGGGAAGAGTTGTTGACACTTGGGGCGCCTCCCGCTCTCAGGACAGCGCGGTGCACACCAAGGACTGTGTGACACACTGCAAAGGTCGGGTGAACTGTGAAAAGGCTATGAGCAGCAGTGAGGAGAGTAGCGAATTATTGGAGTAATCAGAGAGGAGTCAGTGTAAGTAAATCTACCTAAGAGGGAAGGTCGATTGAGCCGTAAAGAGAATCGGCTTGAGAAGAGTAGTGTAGAGTTCAATGAGTAGTACAGTGAGATATGTGTGCTATTTGTACTTGTGTGTATTTCTAAATAAGTGGGTTTTTAACGTATATTTCATTAACCATCCAAACAGTCTACACATTTAAAGGATTAAAGAAATATAATATCGTACAGTATATGTGCATTAAAATGATAGTATTAATGGCAGAAGAAAAAGTACAAATCATTCACGAGATGAAGCCTATGAAATCAATAGCGAAGTGCTCTACTGAATGTAGACCAAGTGCCATGGATAAAGAGAAATAGGAACTTTAGCAAATAATTTTATATAATAGTAGATTAGACACAGATTATTTCAGATATATAGTAAATATATAACTAATGAAAGGATATATATAACCTTTTTCTGATAGTATGTCTCTTTTGATGAAGACCGTCTAGTTAGTCACCACCAGTGATAAAATTACTTTACTCCAGTTTGAATGGTGTTGTAGCTTGTAAATTAACTTGGGCAAAGCATTCAACATCTTATGTATGTCCTGAGGCGACGAGCTCAACGTTGTGCTGTGTATACTATCTTAACTAGTATCACATTATTTTATGGGTTATGGTTTCATATACCACCAGGTGAACGTTTTGATCTTCTCATCTTTTAGTCGATTTAAATAAATGGATTAAGTTCAAGTGATATCGAAGTAACTGTGCTGGACGGATAGTGATAGTGTTAGCAATAAGTGTGTTAATAGTTTATTGTGGTATAGTGAATACCATAGTAACTAATTTCACGTTATTAGGTAGACATACAATCAGTTGAACATCGCGATGTTATTGCTATCGTGGAATAAAAACTTAATAGCACAAAATTTATATTAATTTAAAAATGTTTCTTTTCAGGTATGAAAATCTCCTATCACGGTGTCCTTGATGTCTTTGTGATGGTAAATAAGATTGTTAAGAAGTAAGTGTAAAATATGTTCATATTGAAGTTAATAAACCTATCATATTATTGGAATGTTAACAAAGATATCGATATAATAACAGTTAATAATAGGATTTATATATTCATTCAAGATTGTTTTAATTTTCATAGTTTAAGTTAGTATCGAAATTAATATAGCCTTCAGGTGTTCTATAGATTGCATTTGAGAGAGTGTGCGCAGGAATTGCATTATTGAATGCCACCGTTGTACTACTTTACCATCAGACGAATAGTTAGGATCTACATGTATCTTTTCTTTGTCAATATTCGCGTAAGGACGAAGCGTTTCGACTCGTCCTTTATTATACGAACAGCGAGGGTATGGAACAGTGTGATGGAGTCAATGTTTCCATCTTAAGTCTTCAAGAGAAGACTGAACAGACTTCTTCTAGACAAGAGGGTTTTGTACCTTAAATAGCGTCTCCACTTTCCATCAGGTAGGATTGTAGTCAAGCTTACAGAATTTAAAAAATCTAATAACCTTTAACTTTAAAAAAATTTACTTACACCACTTTCAAAATGAACTGTCTGTACATAGTCGGTCTTTATCATCTGTTTTTGTAATTGTTAATTTTATAATATGAAACTACTGGTTGATGCAAATGGTCACCATATGTTAATGGAAACATAAGTGGTGGTAATATTATGACAATTCTTTATCAACAAGCCTATAGTTTACAATGTGGTGAACATATTTGATTATTCTCACAAAATATCCTTTTACTTTTGTTCTTTTAAAGTTTTATTGTATTATTTTTTTTGTGCCACTTGGTTCTTATTGTAGGAAAAATTTTAGATCTTTTTATTACTGTACTATTATTATGATTTTAATGTCTTTTCTTCGTTTAGTGTTCTCTAGTTGTGGTAATTTTGCTATCATTTACCATCTGGTAATGATCACTTATTGATGGCTCTTTCCTCTAAGTTATTAACTAACGTTTTCTCTGATAACTGTGGGTAATTATATGTAAGTAATGTAGCAATGTTTTTATTTATTAATTATTTTAATCCTGCGCTGTGTAGACTGTTTGGATGGTTATTGAAAACACGAGAAAACCCCTCAACTTAGTTATATACCCAATACACACAAGTATATCTTACCCTTTTACTCAATAGACTGCGCACACTACTCTCCTCAAGCCGATTCTCCTTATGGTGCAGTCGACGTTCCCTCTCAGGTCAATTTCCACTGACTCCTTTCTAATTACGCCTTGTTACTCTCACAGCTCAATGCTCTTTTCACAGTTCACCCGACCCTCGCAGTGTGTCACACAGTCCTTCGTGTGCATCACACTGCCATGAAAGCGGAGCCCCTAGTCTCTATAACACGAGTTCCCTCGCCAAGAGCCGTATGATGCGATGCCTACCCATACAGCCGTTCTCAAGTTCAAAGGCATATACTCGTACAATGCGCTCCTTTGATATCTCCTATTTCAATCACTCTCGTTTGCTTTGTCCTTCTCTGGCATCCTCTGAGACTGAGAGTTGTCATAAAACTGGGTAACTAATACTACCTGTATTGTAAACCTGCTGACCAATCAGCACGTCTGTGTTGTTTTTTTTAACTTGTATAAGCTTCTACTTGACTGGGATCCCAACTGATGGAAAAATACAATCTATGCGGTAAAGCCTGTCTAGACGAAATCTATTCACTCTTCTCTTAAATACCCCATTTCATAATTGGAGAAAACACTGAACACTAACAGACTGTTCTATATCCTCGCTGTTCGTTTTATGAAGAACGAGAATCACTTCGTCCTTACCTCTCCTCTAATCTCGCCTCTAATATCGATGGCATTGCTGTTGAATTTCAGGTGATTGAACTTCATCATTACCTTTTAACAACACGTAAACTGGAGCTCAAATTTCTCAAAAACCTGTCTGCGGTTTAGATTCAATACAGTAAGGATATGTAGAATCTGCGGTTTTTACCTTCTATGTGGTAAGGCCCTTAAATACGAATACCAGTTCCCACGCTTCAATGTGGATATCCAAACAGATAAACCCGTTCAAATACATCCTGTTCGATCTATGATCGAAGCAATTGGTACTTTGATAATGCAAATAATTACCAGTAACAACCATCTATCAGTATCGCTTTAATGAATAGACATTACAATAGAATGAATAAGTTTACTTAGTAAGAATGTAAACTTATGTATTGTAGGACTTTTTAATGATTATTGAAAGACACGTGAAAAACTAGCTTATTTATTTACCCAATACACACAAATACAGATAGCACACATATATCTCACTGTACTTACTCATTATACTCTGCGCACACTACTCTCCTCACACCGATTCTCCTTACGGCTAAGTCGACCTTCCCTCTCAGGTAGATTTTCACTGACTCCTCTCTGAATACGCCTTATTCTCCCCACAGCTCGCTACTCTCAACTTCTCTCTACATACTCCGCACTATTAATGCATGCGCATTCAACGCTGCCACAAACACCAATCTCTTCTCTCTGCATATTATTGTGTATTCCACGCTCTCACAAAAACTAATCCATTGTTTTTTCTTTTTTTTGGCCAGTGACAAAGAATTTAATAAAAGAGCATTTTCAAATATAACTGGGAGTTGCATCGCGCCGCGGCTGCTTATACAAAGGAGTTTTGTAACGTAAAAGGAATTAATCATCATTCACACAAACTTTCACTATCCTTAAATATTTTGGTTGAAATTTTATCAACTAACATATTTTTTTTTATTAGACACCATGGTAAGCATCAGGACCTTCTGTTACGATATGGTAATATTTAAATATTTATTTGCGACAATACATTTTACAACATATTACGATGATTATTCTATTAGGTAAGAAAATACCTGTATCAAATAGTTTCTGATGCTGATAATGAGTTAGGATGATAAACTCTGCATTGTTGTCATTTTGAGGTAAACGTTGTTTCGTTACCGCAGTAATTTTAATAATTTCAGCGCCCTTTACATAGCAATCTGTGTCGATGAGGATAGGTAGAATTATATGAAAATTATGTTGGTAATGAATGAATAATTAAAAAAATTAAAATAGTTCCTATATCTAACAATTTAGTACGGAGCTAGATAGATAGCTATGATAGAGAATCAGAGAAAGAAAGGAGATAGGGAGCAGAGAAAGATAGAGTGGGGAGAGACAGAGAAAGAGCTAGGAGTAATGGAGGAGGGAAGGATAAATAGACGGAGAGAGGTGGTATAACGAATTTGAGATTAACATCATTATGCTTGCGACCATAAGAAAAAACGGTATACTAAGGATAAGTATCAAGCTGACAGAGGAAGGATACCCATAAATAAAGAAAAACGATATGAGAACGAAAGACTAGAAGAGACACTAGGTAAATAGTACATCCATTTAAATCCTGGATCCTCGATTTCTTTACATGTAAAAATATAGTGAAATGCCACGAGGTAAATGCACTAACTAGTACGTACGATGTCTATTGAAACGCTTAGCTGAGCGGTAATATAAGAGTTGTGACCTATTTTAGTGTTGCCAGCGTAGAACGTTCTCTTGTAATCATGAATGCGACGACTCGTGTTAACTACGCGACGTGTGTCCGTAATTTGAAATATAATTTAGCGTAACTACTGCTTATATATAAATAATACATAGTTCTCCTGAGAATCATATCACAGTGATAAGAACATTTCTTTTTGTTTCTTGGCAATGAAAATACTTTAAACGGTTTAATTAGAGTAGACCGCTTTACCCTATCTTTGTAATTTCAGTCTGTCTGTCCGTCTGTACACGGTGTAACTGACGGACCGTTAACCTATTAACGAACAGTTTTCATCAATAGACTCGCCATACACTCTAGTTTTGCCTTTAAAGGGTCAGACCACCTGCCACTTTTGGTCACCATGTAAACCGGAAGCAGAGATTTAAAAATAGACCGAACAGTCGAATTAACAGATGGCGCTGTTTTAAAATAAAAATCCTCACCAATCAAATCAACTCATCAAGCTGAGAAAAAATGAGAGGTCACGTGACCACTTGCGGTCACCAATATAGTGCCTAATACCGCTCTACATACTATACCACCAGTGTTTCTGGTGGTGAGTTTCACTATTTTTCTTTTCTTTTATGTGACTTAATGTTTAACTAAGATCCCACCTGTTTCAAAGTGGATTTGTTACCTACATGTCAAAGCACTAGTCGTAATATGGCGGTAATGAGTAGTAAAGTTTAGTAATATTATTTTATAAGACACCCATGTCAAATTTCTAATATGCACAACCACACTATGTCCGCTGATCTGGGAAAAGATTTAAGTCCCGTTACCCAAGTAATTTCACTAGCTACAGCGCCCTTCACACCGGATCTCATTAATGTTTGCACAGTAGTGTTTGTCGGCGGAAATAGGCGCTGCAGTGGTACGTAGTTACGTACCACGTTTAGTTAAACAGTCTCTGGTAACAAAGACCTGACTGGCACCAGTAAAATTTTACCTTTGATTACTAGTAACACAAGAATGTGCATAGTTGTGTATGAATATATAAAAATCGTTATGCCAGCTATCACGTAGTTATTACAAAGCTATGCAATTTGCTTACGCAGCGTGTGTCACGCGCAGCTGCTTCCGTTGCTGCTGTATCCGTATTTTATATGATACACTCCATCATATATATTACATCATCATATTAACATAATTATCATTACTTAATCAGTAATTAATAGTATATTCGGAAGGTAAGTAGGTCTTTGTTACCGGAAACTGTCTATAGTGGTACTACAAAACAGACGTCAAACAGTTGCCCGCAAACATTACTGTGTTCGTGTGCGAAGTTCGCTATAGTCAGTAAAATTACTGGGGTAACGGGACTTATTAAGCCCCGGAGCGACGAGCACAGTGTGGTGGTATGTGTACCACTCTAACTAGTGCCACGTTGTTATGGGTGTACCGTGTTCTGTTGTAATTTTCCGATAAATAGATAAGATGGATTTATACCATTTTCAAAATAAACTGATTTTTTTCTATGTTCGTTATTGATTTACAGATTTATTATGTGGGCAGTGATTCAGCTTGTTCTTTTTAATATTGTTTTATTATTGAATATTTATTAACTAAATTTATAGATATTAAACAATATTTATTTAGATTTAGAAAAGACTTAAGTTACGTAGCCCATTGTTTGGGCAGAAATTGAAAGACGTCTTCATTGCTTTGGAGTTGGTAAACGACTGATTCCTATCTTCAAATAATATTGGGTATACCCTCTGACAAAAAACCAATGTCTATTGTGATTAGTTGAAACAAATAACAAGGAATTTAATGTAATAATATATTTACAAAGAATAACAATCTAAAAATAGATATCAGATGCGACTGGAATGTCTGAAATGTGACAAAAATAAATAATTAAATAAAATAACATTGTTACTAAGGATTCGAATCTAAAAATAAATGTAAACTGCAACTGTAATGTCTGGAATGTGACAAAAATAATGAATTTAGTAAAATAATATTTTTACCAAGAATTCGAATTTAAAAACAGATATAAACTGCGACTGGAATGTGACAAAAATAAAGAATTTAATAAAATTATTTTTTTACCTTGAATTGCGATCTAGAAATAAATATAAACTGAGACTGTAATGTCTGGAATGTGTCTAATATAAAGA
>DWIB01000387.1:0-10090 GCA_018248155.1 Cressida cressida
TCGACGATGTTTCTTACCTCGTTCCGCAATCATGAACTGTTTACGTGTTGTGACGCCTTAACCTACTTGCTGCTGCCCTTGAGGGCCGACTGCTTTTCTGCTAACTCCTAGACAACAGAAACAATTTATTGTGGCTTTACAACCTTCAAACCTTACATTAAGATCAGCGTAGTTTAAGAAAATTTACGCACTTTTTGATATCATTTATTAATAGATAGTAAATATTACATGTAGAAAAATGAAATGAATCAAGAAATACTGACATTGTCGTACCTATACTTTGAGTGATTGAATGTTATCTCTAGTTTTAAAAATAAGTGTTAATTTAGTAATAGAATTATCATTTAGTAGAAATGTATATGTAATATGTATAAGGATTAATTTTAATAATGAAGAAATAGAAAAATAATATTAAAAGACGAGCTTGTCGATTAAAAGACGACAATGTCAAGGAAAAAGAGGAAATAAAAAAAAACAACTGTATGTATTCAACATTATTATTGTCTTCAAAGTATAAGATATTTATAAGACAAAATACATATATTTGTCTACCCATACATAAAATAAATACCCATACATAAAATAAATACTCATAAATAAAAACTCTACATAAAATAAATTTAATTTTTTATTAAACCGAACCTGTTATATATATAACGACGCATTTAACTACTTTTTCCACAAATTAATGTTCATTGTTCTTAATATTTGTAAGTAGAGCATTATATTCACAAGATAATATCTATTTTAATAAACAAACGACATTGACAAGATTAGACTCAAGGCCGTCTCGATTACTTGGTGAAAGTTTGGTTATGAGACAAAAATGCTCGTAAAAATCGTTAATACTGCTATTTTTAGACTAAACATTACATTGAATTTCTATATATTAAAATTACATACCATTATTGAATCGTGAAGTCCAAAACAAACAGGTATTCTTGTCACAAACACTACCAATTTCGACAAAACACTATGAAGAGTTATTGTTGTAATTAGCAAAAATTAAATTAAAACTATTTTATTTCAGCTACTGCACACACTCGTTTTAATTGTTAACATATTTGTCGTCGAAATTGTCCAAAATTGCAGGAATAATTTTTTTATCAAGCAGAAACCACAGATACAGAAGATAAAACTGCGGACAGCTTCGTTTTGATGTCGACGCCATCTATTGTGTACCTGCGTACACTATTGTAATTCCCTATCGCATTAAAGATGTACCACGTGTTTCTGTACCGAAAATCATAGAGAGCACTATATGATACCTTTTCAATCGTTTACAATTAACTCTATAATATTTTAATACAGAATTGCTTTGGCTTTTCTGGAACCGTTCCTATAGCACATGTTCCTAATAAATCTAAATGTCAAGAAAATACTGTTCATCATGTAACGAGAAAGAGTGGTTTAAATTAATCAAAATAATGTTAATTTCACTCAAGTAAACTTTACTATAAAGAAGAAACTTATCTAGAGTACTCTGGAATACGTTTTATGACATTAACTGGGTCAGATATATGACCTGATCCTAGTAAATAGTTACCATAAAATATGGAAGCTTGTAACCTTGTCACACTTTCTAGAAATCCATTTTGTAGCTCCTTGACACAACCGCGAAAGGTTTTTCATATATATGCAACATTATCAAAATAATATGCAGACGTGTTCTCATTTGGTAATGATATTATGTTTCATAATGTGTCAAAATGTCTTTTTTTTACTTACACATCTCTTGCTTTAAAATAAAACAGAGGTAAAATTATAATTCTGTAATCAAATGCTGGTTGCGAAATACATTTAACAAACCACCTACATTTTATTTCTTTCTTTAAAATTACTTCTTGGAGAATGTTTTCCCGCTCCTCAACACAGTCCATAGCTTCCTAATGGTTTTGCAGAGGCTGATATTTGACTTCGAATTCGCCTTTTTAGGATGCCCCATACATGCTCTACCGGTTAAAGTTAGAATTTCGGCTCCGATGGTAATTACTCAATATTGACGTCAATGTGGATTTTAGCGGTGCACGAGTGTTACGGATTAAACAAATATACGTAGTAATGTTCAGAATATCCCTTACTATACCTTATTTGTTAACTGTATGGTAGGATATAATAAAACAAATTCTAAGTATTCTTTGCTAAAACAGCGTTCTTTCTCCTGGTAATTCCAAGATACAAACCCTTCAAACCACAACACAATGTTTGGCAGAGCTGCTGCGGAGATTTCTAGACGAATCTATGAGAACAGACTTGCCATTAAGGTACAAAAGTGCCTCAACATATTCTCATCATCTAAGATGCATTACAATTCAGTAATAAGATTCTACAGGAGCTCAGGAGCACCAAACTTTTCGTCTGAAAGTGATAAGGGAATAAAATAAAGGCCGACATATTTCCATACATTTATTAATCAGAATTTAATACTGTATTACATAGAAGAAATGCACTTCTCAGAAACATTCAGAAGACTTCCCTTTGGGACAATTTAACGGAGCCTCTGTTCTCTCCATTTTGGTTTTTTTAAATACTTGAATAAATATAAACTATGTACTTCTTTGTTAATAGAATCAATATTTATGAAGATCTGCATTGCCACATACTTACAAAATCTATGTATATTTTTCACAAACTCTGAATTTTGGGAAAACAATCTTTAAGTGTTTCGTGAAAGCTTGTATTCAAAGATTATTTAAAACCGGTTTATAAATAAAATTTTGCAAATTAACAACAAATAATAATTAAACTCTTAAATGTTAATACTGTCGCCGCCGCTCTTACTTTGTCAACAACATTTTTCATCACAATAAATTAAAGAAATGAGAATACGGGAAATGGTAGTACAGTAGTAGTTATCGGTATATAATTTCGGTGACCGCTTAGAAAGGCGTTTTGACACATATCCAACATAGTGAATAATAAATTTTTGGAAAACGAAAAACTAAAACAGCACTGAAATGCTATCAATATAAATACAAACACCTTCATTCAGTCAAAGTGGAACATGTATAAAATATTCAAATAGAAATAATTAAAATCAGTCTTGTTTAGAGAAAAGTTTGACGGGCGCTGAAACGACGTCTCGATATATTTATTATCACATTACAATATGTCAGATATGATGTCATTCCTTCCCTTGGACGTAACTAGTATATAAATCGCCTGCTACGCTACTTAGTGTTATTATCACAGTTGTTTAGTAGAGGTGGGTGCAGTACTTTGTACATAACGCAGGAGCTGCTCTCCTCTGCACGCTGCGACACTCTCGCTCGCCGACTGCGCCTACAGCGTGGGCGGGCGGCACAGCGCGAGGTATCCATCTTTTAGATGAAGTTATGCCACATACACATTGTTCCGCTTAAATGTACATAAATAACCAAGCAAACACCTTGGTCACCCCTTTCACCTGCAGAGACCCGCCGTTCGACACCATTACACACGCCGAGATGTAGACTACCTACCGCGGCTCCTCTAGATAATAACGTTTACGTCCCATTGAACTGGTATAATTTAGTCACCTCGCGGCAAACAGAAAACTAAATTGAATAACAATAAAATATTAAATCTTATATCTATATTACATTATATTCTGTGAACGACTTGCAAGCTTTGTTGTCACAAACATTCGTAAAGTTCGTTCAAATAGTCAAAAAATATATTTTTGTCTAGTAAAACATGTTCCTTGCACGAGAACTGCTCCTATGTATTATAACAATTGACCAACGCAACGACAGGTTTATAGTAATGAAATATCACAGATTTTTCCTCTTTGGACAGTAACGGGCTTCTAAAAAAAAGAAACAACACAAAACCACTGCCTACTTTGTACCGCTCAACTATCTTTTCTCTGTTGCAGCCCTTAGAACCCCTTTACGTACAAAGAAACTCCAGTTATTAACTAGACGAATGTGTGAAATTACGTTATGTATAAATAATCGAAAAACAAACATGAAAACACTTATTTTGCTAAGAAATGAAAATAACCAATGTTTGATTATTCATAACGTTCAAATTACTAGTTCCCTCTAAGTTAAATGCAATGTATTTACATTCCTTCTACACTTTTGAGAAATAGAGAACCGATTTCTAAAGCATCTGAAGACCAATAGCTCATCTCAAGTCGTAGCGACGTAAGACTAAATATTTCTCTAGACATAATACTCAAGTTAAAGATCTAACCATAACAAAATAACTTTGAAATCAGTGACTTGAAATGTCATTGACATTCTTTTCACGCAAGAAAAATATTCACAATTTTATCTGGCAATACAGATTTGTTGTTTATGAATTATATTACGAGTAAAAGCATTTCAAATTTTCTAATACTAAGTTGTCCCATAAGTTTCACTGGTAAAGATTATTAACAGTAAAATAATTTATATAAAATATATCTGTCATCTGAAAGCCCTCCACTTTAATTTTTTATATCATCTTCTATATGTTTCGTGCATTTCGTACATCATACAGACATTTAAAAACGAAAGGCACCCGGGATTATACATAAGGGTACCGACACCAAACTACTCTAACAAATATAATGATTAAAATCTAAGGTGGAAACAACATGCGCTCCTTGTCTAATCCACCGTTACCATACATTAGACGAGCTCGTTCCTGTTCACCACATTCATTGCAATGATCTTTAAAAATAACATTCTAGCATAGCACACAATTTCCTTCAACTACACTGACAAATATTTATAAAATTTGTTTTAAATTGAAAATCAGTGTATGCCATTTCATGTGTAATCATTGTAATTTCAAATAAGATCTCAATTGATTTAAAAATGTCTTGCCAAATTTAAGACAAAGGGGGACATAATGTGGTCAACAGTTAAGCACGGTATCTTATTTAAACACACTTAGTATACATATTATATTTAAATAAATTGAAAGAGAATTGATAAGACATGTGTAGATCTTTCAAAATTCAGCATTGAAGGTAAATTATATCTTATTATTATTATTTAAAAATTTGTGTATGTAAAAATTGCCCTAAACTCTGTTTTAGTAAATATTGGAAAATTTATTCAGATCTACAGCACAAACCAAGTTAATAATAATAATTAAAAATATTGTGTTAATTAATTAAAGACATATTTCTTTCTAGTCTACTCACAGATATGGTGATAATAATTTAGACACTGAATCTTTTAAACATTGAGTAACTTCTCTAAGTACATTATATTTCCCATTCTAATTTTTGTAAACATTAAGAGAGCACAATTATATTTTGAACTTTAGGAAAAAAATATATCTTTAAGAAACATTAAGCTCTTGATTGTTACTGCCTCTGGCTAATGAACAATTCAGGAGCACATACATCGTTTAATGTAGATAAATTACTGTTGAATTGGGGCCGCGTAAACCAGTGGTCCAGGAGGCAAGTGAGGATAAGGAACTCCCGCTCCGACCGCAGCCTGGTAGCCGCAAGGACCAGCGCCGCCCACGCCACCGCCGTAGTACTTTCCACCTATATTATAAATACATTATTTACTATTATATTGGTCATAAACTTTATAGATATTATTTGCAATTTAACTTAATAGTTACAAGGTAGATAATACTGTTGATACTGACCAAGCATGTCTTGATGATGTGGATGTATTTGAGGGTAATGAGCAGGAGTGGCAAAATGCGGCGGAGGAGATCCGTATGAAGATCCCGACCCACCAGACTTGTTGCCGCCAGCGGAATTGTTGTTGCGGTACTGTTGTCCATTATTGCGAGAATCTGAAAAAAGCACGTAAGTAAAACACCAATACATTCATGCTTTATAAAATATTATAACATTATAATGACATACTTGTGAAGTGTCTCTGGCCATATCCATTTTGATTGTTATAATTAGCTTGATATCCATTGTTGTAACCCCCTTGGTAATTGCCCATTGACTCAAATACATTGGGACTCGGGAACGGCACCTGCTTTTGATAATTGTTCGGCCTGTAACCTTGGTTGTTTTGATTTTGGTTTGAGAATCTGGGAGCTTGTTGGGCAGTGTTGCGATTTTGATAATTGTTTTGGTTGTCCTCGAGAGACATGTTCGCCATTTTGTTGCTCCACTGATTATTTTGTTGACGAGGTGAGCTAGAACCGCTATTGTTATCCTTTCTTTGCTGCCAGCGGTTGCGACCTATACAAGTAATCGAATTATTAATACCATAAACACTAACATATATAACACAAAATGTCGAAAAAGTTTTCTTTAGTTAGTGGTTACCTGAACCGTTATTGTTGTTCCTAGCCATGTCATTGAGTTTGGGCGGAGGTGTCTGACCAGTTTCACGCAATACAGCAACGAGGCCACGAGCCTGGCGGGCATCACCACTTGTGAAGAAAGTATATGCAGTACCAGATTGCTGACAACGACCCGTGCGACCTGTTCAGTAATATAATTAAAATTAAAAAATATATAACATATTACATGATCGATGAAAACAAACGCTTCTGTTATTGTAACAAAGAAAATTACCAATTCTGTGAATGTAATCTTCAGAAGAATTCGGATAATCAAAGTTTACAACAAATTTAACATCTTCGACGTCTAAACCACGCGCAGCAACGTCAGTTGCGATCAAAATGGTTGTAGACCCATTTCGGAACTCTGTTAACACAGCATCTCGTTCTGGTTGAGACTTATCACCATGAATTGCCAGTGCTCGGTGACCAAGGCGCTGAACGGCGCGCGCGATATCATCAACCTGGATTAAAAAGAAATGTTTTAAAACTGTGCTTATTACCTACTTGTAAGGGTGATGTTAACAAGCTTTAACTGGCTTACCTTTTTCTTTGTTTCAACAAATACAATTACTTTGTTATCCTTTTCTGAAGAAATTTCCTTTAACAAATTTGAGAGTTTATTTTCCTTTTCATGTTCTTCACATACTTCAACGATTTGTTTGATGTTATTATTGGCAGAAAGATTCAATGAGCCAATATTTACTTTGATGTAATCATTCAAGAAATCTTCAGCCAAAGCCTGTATCTCTTTGGGCCAGGTTGCAGACCACATCAGAACTTGACGATCCGGTCGAATTTGTTCAATAATTTTGCGAATCTGTGGTTCAAAACCCATATCTAACATTCTATCAGCTTCATCGAGAACCAAGTATGTGCATCGTCGCAGATTTGTTGCACCACGTTCAAGGAAATCTATCAGTCGCCCTGGAGTGGCAATAACGATTTCAACTCCCCTTTCCAAGTCCCTGGCCTGTGGCCCTTTAGGGGAACCACCAAAGATACATGTGTTCCTAATGCAACCATTAGCACTATAAGCTTGAGCCACAGATTGAATTTGTTGAGCAAGCTCTCGTGTGGGAGCCAGTATCAGAGCAATGGGTCCATCGCCACGTTGAATGCGCTGTTGATGCATTATATGGACTGCAGCAGGAAGCATGTAAGCCAATGTTTTACCAGATCCTGTAGAAGCAATTCCCACCATATCACGACCAGATAAAGCAATAGGCCATCCTTGAGCTTGAATGCCTGTTGGCTCTTCCCAGCCTTGCTCTTTAATCGTATTCATAATGTGATCTGGGAAGTTACCCTCATCAAATATATGGTTCGGACGTGGCACATTATTACCACTGACAGTAATTTCTTTAGTAGCGCGGAACATCTGTACATCATCTTCAGTGCGAGCTTCAACATTAGCATGGGGTTTATAGAAATCTTTCATTATAGGTCCAAGTTTTGACATGTCCCAAATAGGTTTGACTAAACTATCTCCGGGATGTTTAGCTTTCAAGCTTTGGAGTTTACGATTTTTAAATTCAAGTGATTGTTGTTGATTTTGGCCCATAGTTGGGCTATATAATTTTCTTGGCCCAAAATTTTGATTAGTATTTCCTTGGTTAGTATTGAAACTTTTAGGACCATAATTATTTTTCTGAAAATTTTGTTGCTTAGGTCCACCAAAATCATTTTGTCCATTGTAAAACTGGTTGGGACCAGTGCTTTTTTCTCCCTCATAGTCATTCTTATTTTGTTGTTGATTGTTGTTTCTTTGCCTGTATTCTTTTGGTCCTCCAAAGTCATTTTGATTATCATTTTTGTAGTTGTTAAAATCATTTCTCATTCCATTAAAATCGGACCTAGGCCTGAAGTTCTTATTTCCCATACCTCTGGGATTAAAAGTTTTAGGCCCTCCAAAGTCAGGAAGACCATTGAAATAAGGCATTTTACCGAATTGTTCATTCCGGTCAAGTCGAGGTCTGAAACTATAATAAATTATTATGACAAATATCTAAAATTTTAACAGTTAACAAAATATTTTCGGTACCACATGTTTAAAACAATTATAATACACATATTAAAACTATTAAAAAACTCTTTCATATAACATTAGTTGCAAAGGAGTCCAACAACAGGGTAATAAATATAAGCACAACAAAACTTTTAAATGTAATTGCATCAATTTCAAGGATATTTAACAGTTATATGTATGTCCTATTTGTTGATTTAATTACAATTAACTGCTAATGATTTATTTCATGGAGTTATTAAATGCATTACTTATCATTACCAATATTATAATTCTTATTTTTAAATATTAAAAACATATTTTATTTTTTATCGTACTTTTACATGTCCTGATTTATTTCTTTTAAAAAAGTCTTTGAAAACTAAACATTGTCAATATTTATGAAGATAATATAATTAGCACCTACCTAACCCGCATCAGTCTTAAAATGTTATAATAGGCAGTACTAAACTGCAAACACAATATTTTTTATAATTCAACCCATAAAAATTAAGAGTAGACCACAGTTATTAAAACCGAAAACTTTCTACCTTCACCAGAAAATCATCAAGGTCTATTAGGTCGAATAGAATTCATCTAAACGGATAAATAAGTATTGTGTAAGATAAAATTAGTTCCAATATGTTAAGTTTCCGTTCGTTGTTAAAAAGTATCGATTTTATTTTCTGAACATGCGCACTCGATAAAAGAAACAGTGTTAACATATTGCATATTTTGTTGTAAAATCCGAATATTATTAAGTTGTAAGATATTTCTAACCATACATCTAAACCTTTTTAATAAGAAAGCGGCCATTAGGTATCAACTCGGCAAAACTCGTTGCACAAAATGGCCGCTTCCCGAGATGATCAATACGACTGTAATATAACGCGGCCATTTTGACGAACACAGTATCTCTTTGTTATTAATAAAACTGTTTAAATGCTTACATAGGTTGATTATGGAACCCGTTGAACTGCATCTCGGCGTTTTACGTGTAAAGAATGTAAGGGCCCCACCTACGTGGTAGTAAACGGTTCAATAAGTATCTGGAACAAAAAAAAAACGATTAATGTCCATTTTTATACTCTGTTTATTTGCAAATATCCTTAAACAACCAAAAACAAAATAAACTCACCTCTCAATAAAGAGAGAATTTGATAAAAAATTATTAACTTTTCATAAATTGTACCCGACTGACCCGACGAACGAACAACTCGATAATGGGCCGATTCTTGTAATGGCTACCGGAAACTGACAAGGGTTGCTCGCTTAGAAACATATACACGTTTCGAAAACTATTGGTGGTCATGTAATTAGCAAGAAAAAATATGTACTTATATAGAGCACAACAAAAAGCTCTTATATTTAAATATTTATGTAATTATTATATGTAATCTTTCCTGTATTATCAGACGTATAAAATTAAAAGAACAATGTATCCAACGAATAGTTAGTAATTAATACATTGTTGTTTTCTATACTTCATGTATGCATATAATATATTTGACGAAGGGGCATCCTCCAATCTTTTTGTAAATGTTATTAAAGAGAGATTTAATGAAAAGTTATTAAAAATTTTACTTTTGTTTTTGAAAACATATAAAAAGTAACTCATTTAGGTCATTTCAATAATAAAAAATCATAATCCGTTTCGTTAGTTAAAGTCATGACTTATTTCGTATAAAAAAGTGGACAGCAAATATCGCCCATTTTCCGTATTTATTTATTATATACTAAATAACAATAACCTTAATAATAATCTTCATTTGTAAGGAATTTAACGAGATGTAAATGAAATAGAGTTAGCAGATTACTGTAACGATGTTTTTGAATCCAGGATCT
>DWIB01000388.1:0-10077 GCA_018248155.1 Cressida cressida
AACTCCTTTTCGGGATTTCGTCCAGCGAAGTGCAACCGATCCTGTGAACCACCAAAGTTCTCCACCGTCAGCTGGCTATCGTCTGATATAGAAGAACGACGCGACCGCCGCCCTGCGTAGGACTCGCGCGGACCACGTGACGACGGCCGCCCCGCTGCCACGCCCGATACCGAGCACTGCCCGAACACTGCGCACACACATATACACCATTGAACAATATATAAAATTAATAATGTTATATATCATTAAATAATGTATAAATAACTTAAATGATCAATACACACCATTTTCTTCGTCGCGGCGAACGAGCGCGGAGAGCGTGGTGATCGCTTTTCCCCTGTGCACGACGAATTCGTCGCGCTGCGGACTGACGCTGCGTCGCTCCGGCGTCGAGCACGCGGACCTGCCCGCCGCGCGCCCGCGGACCCCCGCCGCTAATGGTGACTGCGACACTGCTAATGTAACCTTATTTGTTTAATTTGTAAACTAAAAATTAACTAACCAAAGTCAACTGTAACAAATAATTACCATTTACCAACAAGCCAAATTATTTAATATTGCACTTAATAAAATACAAAAATTCACATAATTCATAGTTACCATGATTGATGATTCATTTTACTATTTTATTTGATTTAATCAATGCAAAAAAAAAATATTCAAGTCAATTGAATTATACACTCTTGACCCTTTTAATGTTAAGGAGCGCTATCGCTCTGTTCTCGCTAGTTGTGATTGTGCGTATGGCACTAAAAAGGATAAATAATAAAGAAACCTGTATCAGGTATCTTTATTATTATTTATTAGCGACTCCTACCCAATTTTCGATAAACTGTAATTTAGGCATATTACTTTATATAGTTTAATTACATGATTTATATGGAGAGTTGAAAAATAAAATTCAAAAAGAAGGTCCTTTAAACAAATTTGTTTTCATGTCTCGGTTTGAAATTTTTTTTGAACATCTAATTACATTTTTAATAACGTATAGGATTCGGTATTATTCTTTGGATGTTTGTTTAACTTTTCAATATGCTATATGTATTGAAAGAAATACATATTGTATAAATAAACATTATCATTCCGTTGTATATAAATATCGTCGTAAAAAATCAATAATTTTTTAATGTATTATTCCATAAATGACAAATGAATGCATCACGTATTGTTCTACAAAAGCAAAACATAAAATGAGCAGTGTTGACAAATGGTGCGTTCACTTTTGGCTGTGATATAAATTAACTATTGATTGACCACATCCTGTCATCATTTTGGAATATTGTTTTATTTATTTATGTGAACTGTGGTTTACATTCTACCTACCTACAACTTTGACGATTTATAACTGTCTATTATCATGATTTGTGCTTTATATATCTTCTATGTAAGGTATTTAAATTTGAAAAAACATTACTGAATACTTATGTAATGTCAATTATTAATTGGTAAGGCTATAACAGTAGTCACTATGATAATACAGTTCAATGCCACAAAATTTAATACATTTGATTATTATGTTATAAACAAAGAACAAAAAAATATATAAAAACTTGTATAATGGAGCTAATTGGCAACCTAGATTTCTTTGAATACACAAAATATTAATGCGGGAGTTCTGAGGACATAATGCCAGAACTCTTGTATACCTGGTGTAATGGTGAGTTTATTGCGTAAGCCGTTACACATGCAGTGCTTTGAATATTGCTAAGCGTTAATGAAGTGTTGAAAAGAAGCTCAAGCGTCAAATTAGTGTTATATATAAGAAAACATAATGACGCGCGTGGAATAAAACAAGTGTACCGCGTATATTCTATATGGGATAGTGATAAACATACCAGGCAGACAAGCTGCTCTTGCTCAAAGTGATTTGTGGTTCTCTTTTTTTAAACTGCGCTAATATTACCCTCTGTTGTTTAACCTGCCGCAAGTATTGACGAAAGAAATCATTTTCTGTCTCTGTACTGTTTGTTCCCGAGTCGCGTGGACGCAGTGTGACAACATAGAGCACGGCACACGATACCTGGCAGCGGGGAGCAGGAGGCGTCGCCGCGCAGGTCCGGGATGGGCGTCGGGGGCGGCGGCGGCAGGCAGCGCTTGTGGCGCACGCCGTGCGAGTTGCAATCTGCGCGTGCTGCGGACACGCGTACACGCTGTACACGCTCAACCGTACGCACGCACGCATGTACGCGCGCAGGTACACACATGCGCACAGTCACCCTGCCTTACCGACTCGCCCGCAACCGAGCGTGACCTTTTCACGCGTCTTATTGTATACGACAGCATATGCATTTAGAGTTGAATTACGATGCAAGAGTTTAGCAACTGATGTTAAATGATAAAGCACATACCGATTCATGATTATAATTTCAAAAATATGCGAAATTATCATTTGATACACGGTTATATACTTTGATACATAGCCAGTATTTAAATAACATCGATAGTAATGCAAATGATTTGGGTCTGTGAAAAGACAGGGTGACCTGATAAGAGATGAGACGGTATCGAGCGAAGCAATTTCCTTACTATTACCTCTTACTTCTACATAACTTAAAACACTTACCTACTTAGTAATTTTTTGAAGACGACAACATATCAACATAATAATGATTCCTTAAATTATAATAAACTTTTACTGCAAATAAAAGTATTGCGTTCATTCAAAATCTTCATATTAAAATCAATTTTATACCACAAAGCCCATATCCGCGTTACAAAAAGCATTTCGGACCGCCCCATGATTATTCACTTAAATATTACAGGAGAATAAGTTAGTTGGCAGAAGAACTTGGATATTATGACCACATACTCCCATTAGAGGTATAGTGCATGCAAATTTCTATTAAGGTTATGTTAGGTAAACTATAACTGTGAGACTTACCGATCCCCGGATATTTGACCGATTTTACAGGATGAACTTCCAACATATTAAACAGATCCGCAAGCAAAGCTACTAAATTCTGACGCATAGATCTGAAAATAGACGAAAACAAGATAATATAAAGGAATATTTTGTAAGAAAACTGACAGCCCGTCATTGTGCATTACGCACATATGTTTTAAATTAATTTATTAAGGACTACATAAATCCCAATTAAAATGTTGTTATATCTTTTTATTAATGAGACAAGCCAAACCTTCACCAGATAAGTCAAACTCGTTACTTTAGTACGATAGTCGTTACTTTAGTATTTTCACTAACTACTGTAATGTTTGTATTAATACATGTGATAAAAAGGGTCCAGGATTCGACAATTTAACAGAGATAATTTGTTTGTGGATGTAACATGTCTATAAGAACATTTGTTTTTATAACATCTTAGATGTCCTCTCAATGTCTTCCTTCACCTAAAGGTCAAAATATGATATAGAAACTTTCTCTTCATAGGTTTACTACTGTCTACAGATATAGAAATTAAGCTGTCACAACTGTATGTTTATGGGTAAATAAAAAGTTATAACATTTTACTTGGTTATATAAACACCATGCTAGTGCGATTTATTAAGGCAATTTAAGAAAGGCAAAAGATAACGTATGTTGGAGATTAGGACAATTACCCGCGCATGTAAGCTACGTCCTCCGGCATCATATGGAACACATCGTGCGGTAGTCGTTCGCGACAAAAGTCGCGCACCAGCATGAGGTTGTGCAGGCAATCGTGTATAGACGACATGCGGCCCACGCGCACCGAGGAATGGGGCAACGCCTCTGGACAATAAAAGGATACGAGCGCGGCAAGAGCAGTCCCATCACAGGCCTCCTGCAGCGACCGTAGCGGTGGCACTTTGCTAGAATCCTCCTGTAACGGAAAGCATTAAATCAGGTAATTAATTGAGACCTTCATTAAATAAATGACACCTTTTAAAGTCCATAAATTGGAAGAATTCGTCGATTTCGATATAAAACATCCTTTAACGTGAGAGGAAAGCCTGACCAGACAATTAGCAAGAATATGGTTAATGAAAAGTGGTAAAACAATTATTTTTAACTATTCAAAAATGTTATATCACCGTCAATGAGAGAAATTCTCAAAGAAATGATGGCATTAAAGTTATGAATATACAATAGCATGTACATTTATACCTCTGCGTTGTTAAGTGCTGCGCAAGCGGCATTGATCCATGTGAGCAGGCCGTCTTCGTATGTGCTGATGGACAGTTGCGAAGCGATGCCAAACCGCTGAACCGCCGCCGCAACGCGGTCCGCAGTCACCACCTCCCGTGCATACAGTGCCATCAGCGACTCCATTACCGCCATATGAGCGTTCTGTAATGAAACAATAATTATGTTAAACACTACTTGATACTATCCTACTATAGAAATCGCTTTGTTAGCTATATTACGTACATTAATTACTCTATTTTTTTAACTAAAATAGGCTATTGCTTGACTTCAATCTTACCTAATGGAAAATGAACTCTACGTGGTAGAGCGCATTAGAAGAAACCCATTCAATCCTCTCTTACAGATTCCCACGTTTTAACTGGACTGAAACAATGACGCCGACGGACAATTCTCTCGCTGTTCGTATAATTATAGTCGCGCGAAATATTGACAATTAAAGGATGTGTCGGCCGAGTGTCTATACATCCGACAGTAGACAGGCGATGGCTGTAAAGAAACTTGTAGAACACCGAAAAGCTAGCTATCTTACATCGGTGACTCAGGCTGTTCAACAGCTCCTGGTCCCGCCAGTTGATAATTGCCGACACCAGGCGTGTTGGGTGTGTAGTCCAATTACAGTGATATTGCGACATCAACTTACACATCATTGTTATTTATTTTCTGGACTAAATTTTCCATTATTAGGCAGTAATTAAATTGCATTACAGCATAAAATTCTGAGTATTACATATTATTCAGTTTAATCTGTTTATAAACCCATCATACTATATTTAATACATAACATATCATAAATTGTATACGTTCAAATCATGTGGACAAAGATAGAGCTAGTTACAGATTTTAGCTAACCGTATAAGGCTTAGCCCACGCCCTGAGATAAATCTGCTTTTGGTATGTATGGTATGGTATGGTATGTTTCTTATTAGATCAGCAATTTTATTTTAATAAGTTGTTTTAAATTCCACAACGTTAGCCATTTTTAGTCCTTATAATGTTTCTCTAACTATGTAAACACTACATATATAATAACAATATACCTTTTAATCTTAACGCAAAATCAATTGAAGTTAATAAATGTAAAGTGAAAGATTAAATTTTTGTTCTAAATATTCATTGCCGAATATTAGCAGTTTTATATCATGAATATATTGGTATGTTAATCATATACACAAAAAATACGTAATAATTGTAAATTTTTTTTCCTTTTCAAACAAGACTTTCATGTCAGTTATTGGATGTAATTGTTTAATAAAAAGGGATATCCTCGTTACAAACGGCTGGCGGAAATTGGAATATAAAATAGCAATTTTCCATAACGTAATTAAATTCTTCAAGTCTTAGTGCGCAATGATTGATATATTGTACTTAATAAAATTTATTTGATTAAATGAAATCAACTATTGTTATGAGTCTCAAATTATTATCATACGCATTCTATGAATGACTCAAAGGTAGAACAATACTTGCTATGAGTCTGGACATAATTGAGTTACTATAGCTGAGTTACTAGGCCGAAGCAGGAAATTTTCTGCCCGTTGCAACAGCGAAAAGTTTGTGGTGTTTTGGATTTGATTATGAGAATACACCAAAACAAATAGACTTCGCATCCATATTTCAAGAAAGGAACATCTAATGTGAGTATTTAGTGAAACAAACTATCGTTAAATCGCACATACACTATTTTGACCACAATCTCAAAATAAGGTGCTTGTACACAAGGTTTGATTTGTTGTTTATTACAGTATCTATTTCAGTCTGTTACTTATCGTCATATTAATTATAAAATTGTGGAATGTTTGTATAAATTGTTGATATTATCTATATTAAATTTATTTTCTTGTTACTAACCATCTTTAATGGGTTCGTTTGAATGAGCACCGTCTCTGTGAGAGCGCAGTCCGCTGGGTCCGCCACCGGTACGCCCTTCCTGGACAGCGTTTGCAGGATGTTCCAGTGGCTCAGGCTGTGGTAGTTTGGGTCCGAGTACATGTTGGCCAGCGCCCGGCAATACAACTCGGCGTTAGCCAGCCCGCCGACTATTGGCGGCTTCAGGTGTTCCTGCTCCTGAAAATATGTAAACATACTATTACGTTTTTTACATCCACAATTATAGCTTTATGATTATTACATGTATAATTTGATTTAATTATTTACTTATGCGCACTGAATTTATAGTGAAAAAGTAACACATAAAAAACCAGTGTATCCAGTAAGAGACTTTAAATAATGACATTAGGTAAATCATGGTTCAAATCCAGATGAATTAAAATTATAAAATATTACGAAAAAAAACACGTATTGAATTGATGGCTGAATATCTTAAAATGAAAAAAGGCATATTGTGTAGGATATTGTAGAGGAAACAGAATGCGGGTGGTTGCAAAGACGGATTAGGAGCCTCTTGAGCTGTTTCATTTAATGTTTACATTTTTTTGGTTTCAAGATTGAACTTAATATCGATTGATAACATGCTCGTCAGGAGACGAAAGACCAAATCTTATTGGCCAGGACACATCACCGCAGTCTATCTCCAACATAATATCTGCTAATCCTACATAAAACGATATCAGACTAACATTATTGTGCCCTGATTTGAAGAATGTTGTGGACAGAGAAATTACTCAATTAACTAGATTCAACTTATAATTCGTTTCGAGCACAATGTAATGTTATACAAATCATCCTAAATAACGTCGTCTTGTAACGGGTAAGCTTATTATTTACCAGCATATGAAACTCTCATTCATGTCATACACAAAAACTTCCTTACGCCAGTGTAGTCTACCCGCAGCGCCGTACAAACCAAAAGACATTTAATAAGCACATGAAGTTTGGCAAAATTAAAAAGACCTAGATGCAATGCTAAATAAATGACCTCTATCGATTTCTATTGAGAAATGTACTACGCCCCCTTTCAGAAATTTAAGCCAAATCATTAATGTTCATTATCATATTAACCTACTCACTAATATTTTAAACTTTACGTACTTGGTATATAGAAATGTACCTACCTATAGAAAACGAGAGGTCCGATTGATGCCCTAGTATTCCACCATGAAACTAGATCAATGTCAGGTCATGTCCTCATTTTTAAACCATTGGAATCGCGCTTTGTCATATTACAAAGCCATAACTTTATCAAATCTTATTACATGAACAAATTTTCATGGACATAATGATTTATATTGCTTAATAAATTTCAACCAACGCTAGGATTTTGTTCATTGATCCAATTGTTGTGTTTGAATGTAGGCCAGTGTTTAGCAGGTTTGGATTGGTTTTCTTGAGATAACTTAAAAAAAATATGTAAGGGAAACCAAAGGTAGTGGATGACATTTAAAAAAACAAGTTTATGTGTAAATAATCATTTTTAATGGTAGTGACAATGATTACGTCATTAGGCACCATCATTCCTGTCAACATTGCGGTACTGGGCGCGGCCGCACAGTGTTACATCACTTGTTAAACAAACCTCTACACCGCTAAGTGTACCGTCACCACACGGTATCAAACGCCTGACCGTGTTACTTATACGTAAGTTGTCAGCATACAAAACAGACGTGTTTGTATTAAACAATTTGTGTAAAGCTTCTGGGTAACATTTGTGTGCTGCATCTTAAGTAATAACTGTAGTGAATAAATGTCTTTATAGACCAGTCAATGAATTGAGTTATGAAATTAAATTAGAATATCAAAGGTTTAATATGTTTAGTATTAGCCTACAAGAAGTAGACGAATATGCTTTACCATCTAGACCGGTCTTATGGTCTAGTAATAGTTTATGCTGAATAACATCTGTAGTCAAGTATAATAGTGTCAGAGGTGATATTGTGTAAACGAGCTCGTGGGTGTAAATGTGAATACGTAGGTGAACAGTGAATCTAGTTGCCGTCCATTTGCGCAAACGTGTCTGCAAAGCTTTCGTTTAAATATTATCTAAACGTAGTTTCAAGACATCTTTTTGGAGATGTTTGAATATCTTAACTTTAAATGATAAATAACGCAGTTAGGTATTTCTCTTTGATATATTTACAGTTACCAGATGTGTTCTACTTCTTTTTAGTATTACAACAAACTATACACTAAAGTAGGATGTTGAAGGTTTCTTCATACTTAATCTAGTACGTTAGGGTTGTCCAACTGTCGCCCGTGGACTATGATAAGTTAGTCTGGTAGCACTGTGCTAGACGGATATGAAAATATAAAAAATATACACTTACAAGACAACTTTTACAGTATATCAGTTAAAACCTGTATAACTATGTTCCAAAAGTCCTATTGTCACGAAATTAAACATACATCTAATTGCAGTAAATTATCACTCAAAGCTGAATGTCATGTAATTTACTTCGGTTACCAAACAAGTCCAAAGAAATCAGAAGTAGGTCCCGTCCGATGGTAAACAATAAACAGGTTTGCTTCGCCCATTATGACATTACTGCATTACCATCTCATTGACCATGAAGTGCTAAATGACACTAAACGATGATATATGACGAGGGTATCCATGTTTAACTTACTGAACATTTTAGTTCAAAAAAACTTTTACTACACATTAAAACTTACTTCTGTGTCGTAATATTGTCCCACATTCCAATAAATAAATAGATGATTTAAAAAAATTTAAAGTAACATCTCAACCGATGGACATCCACAGGTAGACCTAGGTCATATGTATACCCAAGCCCCTTTGGGACGAAACATCCACGTACTGGACGTGGATGTTTCGTCATTTCGTTGTATAAAAAATAAGGTTTCTTGTACTTTGCATAGGCCTACCAAGTTAAAAATGTGCAAAATTTTATACTTCAAATATTTTAGGACTTAGCTACTTATCAAATAATTGCTATTGGTTTATTTCAATGAAGAATATGTAAATCAAACTAATATCGGCATGTATTATTGACGAATTATTACTGTAATTATTACCGTAAATTTACTGTATGGGCACCCGACACACGGTCGAGCACATTCTCCACACGGCCATATAGCTCTCACTTTTTATTTGGAGCAATTTGTCCGATTGCAGTCGGCGCCGTGTTTACGCAAACGTGATTTAAACCGTGAATAGTTTACGGTAAAGCTTTATTGAATTATAGAAATAACGCGTGTCCTTGGCGCGCGGAGTCAACGTCCTCGTCGTGCTGATTGACCTAACGTATATCATGATACAAAGTCTTTTATTTTACAAAGCGACCAGACAAGCGAGATGCTCACGTGTACACGGCACTACATCTAACTCGTCGCGGGTTATGTCTCGATACCCCGGTAATTACTTCAATATGCTCGCTACGTTCACTAGTTACCGGGTCCTTCAAATTGGAACACATGTATGTTGGCAGAAATAATGCAACAAAAATGAAACAACTGAGTTTTTTTTTTCTATTTATCGAATACATCTGCCTATAGCAAATTGGGGCTAGTTAGAATGTTGTACACTACTTCATAGTGATGTCATAAACTAAAACGCCTTTCAAACCGGAAAGCAGTATTGTTTTTGCATACTATTGTATGACGGCAGGAACCGGGACTGTGACAACGAGCACGTGATTGTATATATCAAATTGTAATTTTTTTTTACTTATATGGGCTAATTCTGGCTACGATTCCACCTGAAGGAATGTGGTGATGCAATCTAGGTGGTAATTTAGGAGCACTAGTCTAGTCTAGTTCTCTTGTTGTTTGAAACACCGACGCCAGCAGATTGTTCCATACTCTCTCTATGAAGCACTTACTATGAAATGAACTTCTCTTTCATCAAATGAAAAACGATATACATGTCTATGTGTGTCTAACGGATATATAATTTGACAAAGCTGTGCGTACTTCTAAGTTGTACAAATCTCGCGTGTGTCGCTTAAAATAATTATCTACGTAGCGTGCCAGGGTTGGCAACTTTGATTTAAAAAATACCGGAACAAGTTAACAGTAGCGCTATGTGGTAATAAACT
>DWIB01000389.1:0-10066 GCA_018248155.1 Cressida cressida
ATTTATCTAATTATGATTATTATGTACTGAACTCAGTAGAGCATCGCTCTGTGCCGGATCAGCGATCCAGTCCAGTTCGGAGAGATAAATCCCTGCCCATGCTCAGGTACTCACAGTAACGTAGTAGACGCCCTCCCCGCCCTCCTCGAAGTCGATGGGCGTGCCGGAGTCGCCGCTGCTCAGCGAGCTCTCCGAGCCGCGCCTACTCAGCTGCGTGCGGGTTCGATCCCGTAACGGTGATGGTAGATGAAAAGGTTGTTATGCACCCAAATTAGTTCAAACGATAGAACAGGTTAAATGAATGACGTGCGCCAGTAAATCACAAATAGAAACATTCGATAGAACAGTATAATATTATTCTGATCAAGGTATAAATAGTTATTAATTGGAAAATGAAAAAAAAAACGGATTCTGTTATCCCGGTGAATGGCGGCGGGAGCAATTATTCTCCCGTGCAGTCGCGAGCCGTGCCGCTGATGCACGAAATTCTGTGTTGTTTTAGTGACGATGTACATGCGAGCCGGATGTAGGCACGCGCGGATGCATCATTGCATCGTCAAATGCAAACGCATGTACGGCAGCATGCTAATGGCAAGTGAAAGAACCAATTACCTGATCGCCGGTGGTGACCATAGTTTTGACCTGCTGCGTTAGCACACGTTGCTCCTGCCTCGTGGCAGAGGAAGTGAGTGTGTGCGCGACTGTCTTCTCCTCCATCTGCTGCGTTTTCGCTTTCGTGTCGAGATCGTGGTGGGTGGTGGCAGTGCGCGTAGTGACCGCGCGCGCCGTTACGTACGGGCTCTTTCCCTCGGGCTCTAAGCTTTCCGCCTACGGTTAACGCACAAACTAGCATGCATACACTATGTACATGTGGGACGCGGCTTGCAGAGTGCAACGTGTGCGAGCTACGTTAGCATTCACAACGACGACAAAATATTAGACCATTTGATGGATGAAAGGAAAGAAATTAATAAAAAAAAAACAACATTTAAAAAAGGGTTGTAGTAAACTGCCATGTTACTGATATTATAATGAACGAACGTGACGAACCTTGTTGGTGTGAGTGGAGAAGGTCACCTCCCCGGTGCCGAGGTTCTCGACCTCCTGCTCCACATTATGCGTCACTCCCTCGTCGTTCTTAGTGAGGAGTTGCTTGGTGGTGGTCTTGACGACCACCGGCGGTGTGGGGGTCTTCTTCGATCGCTGCGAAACCGGGATTTTTGAGGACAGGGGGGTGCTGGACGAGACGTATCCCTGGTGCCTAATGTGCTCGCTCGTCGTATACTCGGTGAAAGTCTTGGGTTCGTCGCCGCGCGCAGGACTCTCGTCCTTGCCGAAAGTAGAGAATTTGTGCGTATTGACAGTCTGAATATCGATGTTCGCGGGCAAGTCTTGCGTCTCTTTCTCGATTGTGTAGTTGCCGCTCTTGTCCTCGAAGTGCGAGGGGTCTATTTGCGAGTAGTGCAGTATCAGCTGGCCGGTGACAGGATCTCGCACAGCCGTGCTGGGATCTATGTCGCCTGTGTCCGGATCTATGTCGCCGTACTCGGTCTTTATCCTGCCGGTCACTGGGTCGATCTTGCCGGACAATGTCATCGTTTGCGTCACCGTTGTACGCGCGCCTTTGAGGCGAGGATCGTCCGGGTCCACGTCGATAGTTTCCCCAGTGATCGGATCAATGATTTGGTAAAGGTAGACAGTCTTAGTTGTTATTATTCTGCCCGTCGTTTCATCTATAGTACACTCCTTTGGATCCACCTCCTTCACGCGACCCTTTTCATCTTTTTGTGTTATAACATAAATCTTAACTATAACTAACCTACCAGTTCTCGGATCGATTTTACCCAACTTGGTGTAGATTTCTCCGGATCCGGGGTCTACTTGTGACGCCGAATATAGAGGCTGATTATCTTCATCGAGTTCGCCAGTCGCCGTGTAAATTTGTCCGTTGATCGGGTCCACTTTGATAAGTGTTTTGTCGATTTCTGTAGTTCTAACAATAGTTCCCGTTTTCGGATCAAGGCGCCCATAGATTGTGATTATGTAACCCGTAACGGGATCAATTTGTCCTGCTGTATAAATAACTTCCCCAGTTTGCGGATCTTTCGGTCCGGCTATCCAGATCTGATTGGTTTTCGGATCGACCTTGACGTTTCTGGGATCATTTGATACGATTTGTTTTCCGGAAACGGGATCAACTTTATTTCGGATAATACGTAAACAGATTAACCTACCGATATCTTTGTCGGGTTTACCGGATTTAGGATTCACTTGACCACTCCTGAGAAGGAACTGTCCAGTAACTGGGTCGATATTAAGTTCCTTGCTTTCAAATTTACCAGTTTTAGGATCATTGTAAGTTACAGTACCTTTTAATAGGTCAATCTGACCATACTTTGTATCGATTTTGTTGTTGTCAGGATTAAGTTGCCCGGTTGTGCTTTCAATGATAGAATGTTTGGGTTCTATTATACCTTTCTTTGTATCTACTTTGCCAACAAATGTAGTGACCTCTACAACAGGGTCGATGTGGGTTCCTACGACAAGTACTTGACCTAATTTAGGATCAACTCTACGAGACTTCGGGTCAACGACGCCGATGATTGTAATTTGCCCATTATTTTCATCAATATTTACTGGTTTAGTGTCTTGGGCACCAGATGTGTCAGTCACAAAAATAACACCATTCGATGGATCTATTACTCCATATTTAGTAGAAATATGGCCAGTCTCTGCATCAACTTTTCCTTTAGTATGTTCTACAGAACCACGTTCGACGTCAACCTTACCAGTTCTCGGGTCAATGGGTCCCGTTATAGTGGTAATTTCAACGAGAGGGTCATCTTGCTTGGCAACACTTAGTATCATGCCTAAGTTAGAATCTGGTTTACCAGTTTTAGGATCGATTGCGCCAGACGGTATGAATATTTGACCGGTTTCGGCTAATATGGAACCTTCTTTGGTCTTTCTCTGGCCGGAAGTATCTGTCACAATTATACTACCGTTATTCGAATCCAAAACACCGTATTTAGTTTCAATCTGGCCGTTGGGATCTAGAATACCAGTTATGTGCTCGACTTCTGCTGTGCTTAAATCTGGTTTTTTAGTTTTGGGATCCACTCTTGTAAATATAACCATGATTTTAACTATCTTTCTCTTAGGCGGTGCAGGCGGTGCAGGGGGGGCAGGAGGTGCACCTGTAGGTTTGACTGGTGTTTTCGGGAGCGGTGTTACTGATGTTACAGGCGAAGCTTTCTGAACTTGACTACTAATGGGCGAAGATGTTCTTACAGGCGATTTTAGCGACGTCTCTACAGATGCTTGAGTAGGAATCTTAACTGGAGACACGATTTGTTTAGCTGGGGAAACACTCGCTCTCTGCGTTACAGGTGCTACTTTAGATAATACGTTTTGCTTGTCAACGATCGCTAGCTGTTGGGCAAATGAAGGTTCAAGTTTTCCTGTGGAGGGATCCAGGACTGTAGTAGTTATTATAAAGTTTCCAGTATGAGGATCAATTTCTGCTTGTTTCAATTCCTGTTTTCCAGTTATAGGGTCTTTGTACAGTATCTGCCCCGATCTTGGATCTATGATGCCGAAATCTGTATGAATTTTACCATCTTCGACACTAACATAACCTTTGGACGCTTCGACGTATCCCGCAGCAGCGTCTACAGATTTTGTTCTTGGGTCATATTTACCTGTTATAATTACAAGACGAATTTCACCCTTGGCAACCGGTTTAGCGTAAGGAACAACTTTTTTGCTCACAATGCTATATTGCTGGGCCATTGTTGAATCAACTTTTTTGGTGCGGGGGTCAATAACTTGGCTTGTTACCAACAAATGCCCAGTTGTTGGATCGATGTTTGCTTTTTTAACATCTTTCTTGCCGGTTATTGGATCAATTAATATTATTTCACCAGTATTAGGATCAATTGTGCCAAGTTCTGATGTTATTTTACCATCAGGAGTAACCACAGCACTAACAGAATCCACAAATCCTTGATTTGGATCGATCTTCTTAGTCCTCGCATCATATTTTGTAGTTATTATAACCAAATGTATATCTCTTTGAACAGGCTTAGTTTCTTTATCGACAATGGTAAGATGTTGAGCGAAAGCAGAATCGGTTTTTCCTGTGTTAGGGTCTGTAACCCCTGTCGTCAGAATCAAATGTCCAGTTTTAGGATCCACGATGGCATGTTTGACTTCTGTTTTACCGGTTTTCGAATCAACTAATTCAATTTTACCCGTTTTGGGGTCGACAACACCATAGTTGGAATGTATTTTTCCATCAGCTGCTATTACTCCTCGTGAAGTTTCAATATGGCCGTTAGGATTATCTAATCTTTTGTTTTTCGAATCATACTTGGCTGTAATTATAACTAGCTGTATTTCTCTACCAGGAACGGGAGCGAATGTATCTTTCGTTTTTTGAACAATACTTAATTGTTGTCCTAGTTTCGGATCTACAGTTTCTGTGACCGGATCTGTGACGCCCGTTGTAAGTAACAGATTTTTTGTTATCGGGTCTACAGATGCTTTTTTAACATCCTTTTTCCTAGTAATTGGATCAACATAAGTAACTTGTCCAGTAACTGGATCGATTACACCAATATCGGTGTAAATTTTTTCGTCAGCACCTATAGTGCCTGGAATCGTATCAACGTGTGGGTTGGAAAGGTCTATTTTCTTATTCTTCGTGTCGTATTTTGATGTTATTATTACTACATTAACATATCTGCCAGGTTTTGATGTATCTTTATCGACGACGAAAAATTGTTGCGCAAGAGAAGTATCTGATTTTCCAGTTTTAGGATCTACGACACCAGAAGAAAGAATGAAATGTCCGGTTTTCTTATCTAAAACAGCCTGTAATGTATCACGTTTACCAGTTTTTGGATCTGTTTGTTCAATTTTACCTGTCTTCGGATCAAAGATCATATCATTGCAATGTATTTTCCCATCATTTGAAATAACGGCTGGTAAAGTTTGCACGTGTCCATTAGGATTGTCTAACTTTTTAGTTTTGGGATCATATTTACTTGTGACAACTACAAGTCGTACCTCTTTCCCAGGGACCGCGGGTGCTATATCTGCATTTTTATTCACAATAGATATTTGTTGTGCTAAATCTGAGTTAACTTTACCTGTGTGTGGGTCAATAACTCCAGACGTTAAAAGCAGATTTCCGGTTTTGCCATCAACTACTGCTTTCTTTATCTCCTGCTTGCCTGTTGTTAGGTCGACAATGGTTATTTGACCAGTATTAGGGTCAACTATGCCGAATTCTGTATAAACTTTATCATCATCCTTAATTATTCCTGGAACAGAGTCAACATGAGCATCGGTAAGGTCTATCTTTTTGTGCTTACCGTCATATTTTGAGGTTATTATAACCAAGTTAACGTGTTTTTCAGGACTGCTTTTAAGTGTATCTTTTTCGACTACAGACCATTGTTGAGCAAGAGAGGAATCTGTCTTTCCTGTCTTCGGGTCAATAATGCCAGTAGCAAGAATAAAATGTCCGGTCTTGGGGTCAGCGGTAGTCTGTTTGATTTCTTGTCGTCCTGTTACTGTATCGAAATGTTCTACCTTACCTGTTTTCGGATCTAAAATGCCGAAATTTGAATGAATTTTACCGTCAGTAGAAACAATGGCCCTCGATATATCGACGTGCCCGTTAGGGTTGTCTAATCTTTTATGTTTAGCGTCGTACTTATTAGTAATTACTACTAATTGAACTTCTTTACCAGGGACAACTGCGAACGTGTCTTTCGGTATGTTAACAATACTCAATTGCTGACCTAATGTACTATCAAGTTGTCCACTGCGAACATCAACAACGCCTGAAGTTAATAGCATGTTACCAGTTTTACTATCGACTGTTGCTTTCTTAACTTCTTGTTTGCTTGTGACAGGATCTGTTATTGTAATGTGTCCTGTACTTGGTTCTACTACTCCAAATTCTGTGTAAACTTTGTTATCCGTGTCCACTGTTCCGGGATACGTGTTTACGTAGGAAGTAGACAGGTCCAATTTTTTTGTTTTGGGTTCATATTTAGCGGTTACAACTACTAAATTTACCCGTCTCTCTGGCGTTTCTTTCGGGGCATCTTTATCAACTACGTTCAATTGTTGAGCGAGTGAAGAATCGACTTTACCAGTTTTTGGATCTACTACACCAGACGTCATGATAAAACTACCTGTCTTCGGGTCTACAACCGCCTGCTTAAAATCACGCTTTCCAGTCTTGGCGTCAGTGAAATGAATTTTTCCGGTGTTAGGATCTAATATACCGAAATTCGAGTGAACCTTGCTATCTTTATCGCTAATTATTCCTTGTGATATCTCAACGAATCCGTTCGGTGTATCCAATTTTTTATTCTTTGTGTCATATTTGCTAGTTATTGCTACAACCTGCACTTCTTTACCGGGAACTAGAGCAAAAGTTGAAAGGGGTTTATCCACAATACTGTATTGTTGTCCCAATGTAGTATCAAGTTGTCCAGTTCGAGGATCAATAACACCGGAGATTAAGAGTATATTTCCAGTCTTCGAATCGACAGTAGCATGTTTGATTTCTTGTTTACCCGTCTTTGTATCTGTAACTTGAATGTCACCAGTTCTTGGATCTATGATACCATATTCTGAATATATTTTGCCATCGGCACCACTTAAAACACCTTTAATAGAGTCAACATGAGCAAATGTCGATTCCAGTTTCTTAGTTTTGATATCATATTTGCTTGTTATCACTACCAATCTAACTTCTCTATTAACCTTTGTCGCATCCTTCTCTACTACACTGAACTGCTGTCCAAGTGATGAATCTACTTTTCCTGATTTCGGATCTGCAACACCTGTTGTTACCAAAATATTACCGGTCTTCTGATCCACATACGCCTGTTTTGGATCTTGCTTCCCGGTTTTAGGGTCGACGTAATCTATTTTACCTGTTCTAGGGTCGATGATACCATAATTAGAATGCACCGTGCCATCGGATGCAACAATAGCTTTAGAAACCTCCACATGCCCATGTGTTGGGTCAAGTTTCTTATGTTTTCCGTCATATTTACTTGTTATAACAACTAAATCAACTTCTCTACCGGGTTTAGCACCAACTTTATCTTCAGACTTTTCGACGAAACAATACTGTTGTGCTAAAGTGGGATCCATTTTTCCTGTTTTGGGATCAATAACGCCGGATGTGAATAAAATATGACCGTACTTTGAATCAACGTGACCATTTTTTACTTCTTGTTTACCGGTGGCAAGATCAGTGTAGTTCACCTGACCAGACTTAGTGCTTATTAATTCAGTTTCCGTCTGAATCTTGCCGTTAGTCTTATTCAATAAACCCTTAGTAACAAGTATCGTTCCATTGGCGTCATCAAGTTTCTTTGTTTTAGGGTTGTATCTTCCGGTTATAATGACTATTTGTATTTCATTCTCTTTTTTTGTCGCCGGTACAGCCGCTGCTGTAGGTACTTCATGGTGCGCTCTCTCTGCATCCAATAAAGCAAGAGTTGGATCTATAAGATGTTTAGGTCCTTTTGCTTGTTCCTTCAATGCGGCTGATTGTACGTAATCAATGCCAGGTGTTTTTAGTTTATTAAGATCATCAGGTGTTTTCCGTTTTTCAGCACTCTCTGCAACCTTTTTATCTTCACCAGGAGCATAGTTAAATGCGAGCCCTGCTTTTCTAGTTGTTGGGCTCTGGCTCTCATCAAGACTTCTTTGCTTCTCATCGGAAATGGGCTCTTTTTCATAACTGAAAGCCCCTTGTATAAAGGGTTTAGTGCGTGTTGGACTTTTTTCTGTATCTGTGTATTCGTAGGGCTTAGTAAAGCTAGGTTTGCCATCTTTGATGGGACTTTTGTCGACAGAGCTATCGAGGTTCGAACTATCGTTAGACGTATCGAGTACGGCGACTTTTGCTTTAGCATCTTTTAGTTTTTCTTTTTCTTTAGGTGATTTATCTTTAGGAGATTTGTCTCTAGATTTCGGCGATTTGTCTCTAGATTTTGGTGATTTATCTTTCGGTGATTTCTCTTCTTTCGGAGATTTTTCCTTCCTGCCGCCGAAAAGCCCAAATCCACCCGTCTGTTTGTAGATCGGATTAAGAGGACGAGGGGGAGGCGGGAAAAGAAAAACAGCACAGTGATAAAATAATCATGTAAATTAAATTATAAACTTTACATTTAAAGATTTCAATAATTTCAACGAACTGAATACGATAAAGTGTGGAAGAACATAAATGCAATATCCCAATGCATGCTTCCTCTAATTGCATATCTAACATATATTTTATTTACAGAGATTTTATAATACAAATACAACTACTTTCAGACATCAAATCCCATTGCTGGGTTGGGTGAATGACAGCTGAATACATCTACCATTCTTGCTTGTTGCGCTGAAGAAAACATATGTGTTTGGATAAAGATAAAAGGCTCACCTTTGTCTTTTTCGGGGTTTCCACGTTATTAGTGATGCCAGGGTCGCTCGTTGTGTCTGTGCCTGTTAACATGTTAACAAGAGGTGCTTTTATTGTTTTTATTATCATGTGTTGTCTTGTCTTTTTTAAACTTGCTTTGAGGCAATAACCAATGAATATTTCTTATGGTAAAGGGTTTGCCACGTAAAACGAAGGATCTATATTTGATTCTGGAATCAAAAATCGTGGTTTTTATTGATAGTTGTATGGATTGTAAAGCGTTTAGCGACAACCACATTGTTGTCCTCGAAAATTACAAGAAAATTAGACAATAGATGGGCCTGCGATCTCTTTTATAAATACTTGAAGTAAATTGTTCGAACAATAGCTTTATCTAACCATTTTCAGCAGGCTTCCTCTCGGTCAATTTCTTGTCCTCTTTCGGCGGCGCTGTAGGCATCACCTTCACCGCACCCGGTGGCGGCTTCTGAAATAGTTAGGTCCCGCATTAATACAGAAGTACACGTATATTGAGCGATACTCGCTAAAATATAAATAACTATTGTAAAAATTAACTAATAGCTAAATCACAAAATGTTACATTTTCAATGTAGCTACTACGGTCTCTAAGTAAATTTTTCCATGAGTATTTTAACAAGCGTGCATATTAATCAAACAGACTACTTTTTTGTATTACTTGTGCGTAATAAAAAACTACTTATGTCTCAGCCTAAACAAAAATACTATTTAAGCACTATAGGGTGTCTACGTCAAACTAATTCGTTAAGTTACATATTGTGGCTTATGATTGAATAAGAATAATGACTAGAAAATCATGAATTTATAGAATAATCAGATGTCACACTTCCGCACTGGGTTTTGCTTAATATATAAGACCTTCGTGAGTGGAACAGCGGTGACCGTTCATGTATTGAAATGATAAAATGGGTGATATAAAGTATAAGAATTAAACCAAAAATGTACATGTTTACCTATTGCTTCTATTCATTTATGTACTTTTTGTTATAATCTTGTTCAATATATTATAATAAATTTAGGGATTTTGCTATATTATATTACACAAATAAGAAGTAGCCGCAAAACCCGGTGAAGCAAATCAAACAAAGCGTACACCCTGAAAGTAAACCTCTAAACACGTTCCCGACTCTTATGAAAGCAGTGCAGGGTAACATTAGATATATATGGAGGCACCTTCTCGAGGCGCTCGGCGAGGTACTCCCCCTCGAGGGAGCTGGCGGAGGAGGCGCTCGCGGTCCCCCCGGAGCGGCGGCGTAACTGATCCGAGCGGCATGCGATATCGAGAACGGTTAGTGAGCCGTCGCGACACGATTGCTACATCACATTACTCAGATCTAACTACTAACTGTACCTACTCATGTATATCATTTGTCAATCTGCTGATGACGTACAAACAAAATTGAATTGAGCTTAAACGTGTAACGTGCTTACGCCTAGTGGCTATCTTTATTCTGTTAATGACGGTATAAACGAATTGATGGTTAAATCTGAGTGTAATAAACGTGAAAAATTAAGAACTGATCTGAATTTAAAGTTTCACCAATATATAATTTTCAAACAGTTTTTCAAAAATGTTCATATAAC
>DWIB01000390.1:0-10054 GCA_018248155.1 Cressida cressida
TGCCGCGTGTGCCGCGTGTGCCGGCGTCGCCAATCGACGCCCATTCCACGTCTCGTGTCTCACTAACAGTTTACTTCAAGTACTTACACTCGCATCTCAAAATATATGTCAAAATCTCGTAAACATTATCTACTATAATTTGTCGATAATTCCTTTACCATCGGTGCACAAATAATACTGTGTTGAAATTTAACCAACGTACTAGCTACGTCGCTGGTGGAGGATTGGGGAAGTGCCGGGGAAGCAAACAATAACAGCTGACTTAGTGTTACCTCTACTTACATACAGGGTCGCCTCTCACAATGAGAGAGCCGCGGCCTTTTGTTCAGCGCGCTGAGCGAGTGCGAATGTCACGTGTTCACAAAAGCGGCATGCGGATTGAACCCGATCCTCCGTGAGATCTACAGAGCTTTCAATCCATTGATCCATCTTATATACATAAAAGGAGCCATTTCGATTTCGGCAAATAAAATATCATTGCATCATGTTCTACCAATTCTACCAGTAACAAGTTAACAAACTAGATTACCATAGCGCTACTCGTCGTCAAGTCATTCTCCAAGTTTAATTGTTAACGTCTCTTTTGTTAAACGAAAATTAAAAGTAACTCCGGCCGTTACTTAGCGCGAACAAACAGCAGGTACACAATGAGATCGTTCCGTCATTTTAGTAATTACTTCGCAACTACACCACTATTATACGCACTCTATCAATTACTTGGTATTGAAAGATGGACTTTGTATTTTTTTAATATTCTTGTATTTTCCAATCTTATACATAGGCTTTGGTTTACTGAATTTCATCTTTATAGTCTAACTGATTATTTCAATCGACAATTTGAAAACCGGCCCGAGTCGGGTTCTTACTTGAACTAAATATTTTATATAATTTTTACCGGGACGGATGTAAGCCGGCTGTGTGAGTGCCGGAGCAGCGCTCGCCAATAATATATCCGGACAGAAATCGTAACGCAAAAGCAATTCGTTGTGTGCGCAAGCAAGCAGCGCCGCGACTCTGCACCGCCTGATAAAATCCTAGTCGGAACCGGAACTGAAACTGGATAATAGATTTAATCTCGTCGAACACAGCGTCGGCGTCACCCGGTGTCACCCGGCGCCGGAACTTCCCACTTCCGGGTTAATCATATTGATCTTCCTGTTTTAATCCGTTTTCCGTTTCTATATAAAATTCTCAGACGGAGAACTGACGACAAATTTGTTAATACCTCTTAAGATTTTCGTTCCGCGCCATTTCAATTTTATTATGTGACGATAAACTTGTCGTTTTTTTGTTCTCAGTGTTGTTGAATGTATGAATATTTTATAGTGTGACTGTCATAAATTTGCACCTATTTATGGAATGTATTTTATAACAGAATACTTTATAGAGGATTCTAATTCAATTACAATTATTTATAAATTCGATGAATTGGAATAGCTGAATACAATTTGTGTAGCATATCTGGGCATCAGCGCTGACGCCGGCGAATGGATTACATTCGCGTATCAAACGCCTCGCCAAAAATAATATCGCTTCAGCGAATATTTGTCCGGCGCGTGCGCGGGCGCGGGCGCGGGCGCGGGCGCGACGGGTGATCGCGGAGATTTATCTGCGAGGGCAGACACGAAGCGGAGCCGCGCCTTCTCTTACAAGGGTTTCTTTATAACATAATTGCTATAGCCGTATGCTAAAATTGCGGTGCCCACCCGCCGCCACCCGCCACACGCCACCTGCCATACCGCACCAGTGGACGAGGCGTTTAGTATCCGATTTGTTAACATAGACACGCTGCCCAAGTTTAAACCATTTTATTTATGTTGAAAATGAGTAAATTTAATAACCTGTATAACATGTAACCCAGAACCAAAATGTATATAAACCGAATATCCATAATCATCGTGTCAGATCCAAACGGCTTCAAAGATCATTACGTTTTGTTGGAAACATTAATATACTACAGGATGTTGCGTTGTGTAACCGAATACAGTACTCAATAAATTAAATTCACAGTATATTTACTGTGGAATATCATAATTTCATTTACATTATCGCTACCGGTTAAATACTGTACCGAGACGAGCAGCGACCGGTTATAATTTAGTATGCTGCAGCTGGTACATTTTAGTCAGTAATATTCTGAGCATCCCAACATGATGTAAGGATAACAAAGATTATGCTAATTCAATAGTCTACGTGCCCAGACAGGTCAGACAAGTAGAAAAGAAACTAAATGTATTACAGAAACTTTAAATGGTTAAATTATTTAGCGTTACATAACAATTAACGCTCAACATTTATAAAAAAATTGTGTAAATAATAACAAAACCGGACGCACCTGAAAGAGTTTGAGTTGGTTTACGCTACGGCAAAGAAGAGGTTTTCGAGTAATCTTTTCCTTTTTCGCCGCCCGCAGGCAGCACGGCGCTCGCTGAACATTCGGGGGATTGGATGGCACGTTGTTATTATTAGAGAACCGTTCTTGTTTTGTTTCAATAACATGATTATCATTTTTTTTATTTATTACTTTTTCGGTATTCTGTAGAGTCACATCATTACTGATATTGAAATACCAAAACACGGGTTCGTAAACTGAAAGTGTACGAATTGGCGCATCCGTATATCGTCTATTTGCCTGCTACGATACAAATACCAGTATGTTGCGATGACGTTACTACCTCACTACTAACATGCGCCGGTCAGAGTGCATCACTTTATATATATTTAGGCTTGTTACCGGCATAAAAAATCGGTCTTTGTTAGTCATTGATTATCTTCGCTTGTCTTCTCGGTTGGCTGATTTGCTTAATTTGATATTTTTTGGCGACTATGCAATTACATGTCTCTTTCTTCCGTTTTTTTCGTATATGCCCACGATGCTCGTGCTTTTCGCGCACCTGTAAAGGTACAAAGTTAATAAAGTCGCGGGTCGCAGGCCGCGGGGAAGCAGTCCGCTAAGAGATCAGACCTTTTACGGGAACTGGAATAGACCTCGTCTCGTGGAAGACAGCGAACATCCCTCACCCCTCTCCCCCTCACCCCCTCACCGCTCCCCGTTCCTGTTTCATCCGAGCTTTTCCCTTCCGGGCGCAGTGTATTGATTTTAGCGGGTACTTGTCTATTTCAATTGCTTCGCGAGAGTTCAAGATGGTTAAACATTGACACAATTGCGGATGTGGGACGAGTTTGTGCAATACTCTGCAATATACTGGTGTCGAATCTATTACCTTCACTTGAAATATACTAGTATGATAGTAAAAACATGTTGCGGTAAGAGAAAATTAACCTAAGCCAGTAATTCACTTGAACTTGTACCGTTTCTCCTCTTTTCCTAAATGACTCACATCATATTAATTTTTATGAGTTTCTGTACGGGTCTGTGTTGACTTTACTAGTTTTATCAATTTCCAGTCTGTTCAAAATTACAATAATTCACAAGAGAAACCTTTTTTTACTAATTTATAGAAATCATTGTCAGAGTAAGGCAATTACTGTTATTTATGCACAATTTCCGCCACCTAATATTCATTTGAAACTGGATAATGTACTCGTTACATTATCTCTTAGATCATTTTCATAAGAAAGTACAAGCCACTAGTAACTAGTAATACTAGTAGTAATGTCAGACCCTGTGATCGAGTTCGCCGGCGCAGAAAGTATGCTGTATTTACATACATTAATAACTAAGCTAATCAGCTAAAACAATCGCACACAACGTTGGGGCGCAGATAACGGAACAACTCCCTAACAAAACGATCTTCAATAGCGTACCGTTTGGGCGCGATATCTTCGAAAGATAATATTTTCTGTTGAAAACACAAGGGTATTATTAGCGGAGTGGAAGCAATTTTCCTTCAATAAAACGTGTTAGATACCGCAGCGGCGGCGGCGGCGGCGGGCGAAGGGAATAAAGTACGAATCATTTACTATCCGAGCCATAAGCGAAATCACGAATAAATTAAAAAATGAGAACTTACCGACGTTTAAATAACACCAACGTTTAAGAGGAGCGGACGCGCTGACGCAAAGTAGTTAAGCCTTTAACACTCGAGTTCGCCGCCGTCGGGCAGATGATGAATTGTAAAGATTGTTGCTGCGGCGCGGAGATAAACTCGTAAACACCTCGCACTACTTTTAAACGTTTCCTGTATATTATTATGTAATCCGTGTTTATAATAATTGCGCAAAATTTTGGAAGTTAATTCAAAGCAAACAACCCAAATTAGTATAAGTTTATAAGAATTTAAGTAAGTACAGGCAACTGCTGTGAACTTGCAGTTATGTACATAATCTGATTCGCAGTGACACTTAATAAAATATAACAGGTATGCGGGATTGCTACGCAATAAAAACATGTTAACTAAAACTATTATTTGATTATTAGATGTGGGTGTATCTCATCTCCTTGCTTATGTACGTATGAATTGGTACAAAGCTAGCTTCGTGCTGTCGCTTTACGGTGCAAAAGTGCTGCAGCGCGCCCGCTCGGAGACCTCGCCGCAGCGGATTAATCTCATTGATCTCCTCCTATCTCACATCTCACAATTTCCTCGGAGCAAATTGAAAATCTGGAAACTAATCCGCAGCGCATGTTATAAAATATGTAGTACAATCTTTATTTCTTGATAATCTTGTATGTGCCAAAAAGGGGTGATTCGAGAAGTTGATAGAGATCTCGATATAACTTAAGTTTGCAACGAAGAAAAACGTTGAGGATTTAGCGATACGATTCCGAATAACAGATTTTTGACTAAATTCGACATCCGGTGCCGCGCGCTTACGTTACGCATGACTTCTTATCGCTGATGGGTCGTTTTATTGTTTAAATTTTTGGGCACAACTGATAATGAGATGGGGACGTGGTATGGACAAATGATGATTACGATTTTTTGCATATTTTTGCTCGAGAGCCGATGATGTCTGAGCAAAAAATGTGTAATGGTGACCGTGTGCAGTGCCAGTGAAACGCATTTAATTTGCAGGTGAAGCATCGTCGAAGCCGGCGCGCAACACGCCCTGCTCGCTGTCCGGCGCGCTGTCCGGCTCGCAGGACGCCCCGCTCGCGGCGCCGCTCGTCGCGCCATTAGTGACACCTCTCGCTACACCAGTACGTATCTTACCAAACGCAAGATCTAATCAGAAACGATGACTTACCCACACGGCCCTGCTAAAACAAAGCGTCGATAGACTCCGTTCCACGTACTAGTTGGACTCTGTCCACTTAAGCGAATCGTCGCTAGCCAGTAGACTCCAACAACCCAAGCTCATATTGTACGACATACATCACGAGAGAACTATACTCACAGTGTACATCGATTGAAGTTATAATGAGTTAGTACTTCGTTGGCTATATCGGTACCTAAACTGAGACACAATATTGTATCTCAACAAGTACTCGGCGACGTGTGGACGTGGCCGCGCGCTGGGGACCTGCGGCGACACCGACTTGCCGCTCTATGAATGCAGTATATATTCTAGCTATTAAAGATTGAATGAATTACATCGTTTTGACAGAATCCAAACGTAACTACTGCTTAACATAACAGTCGAGGGCTTGGTAACTATAATTGTATATAAAATATTGTTAGACTTGCGAGTTGCTATGCGACACATTGCATTGGAACAAGCCGCTAGCGGCCGGTGCAGTTCCTTTATCTCTGGAGTTCTAACACATCGCTTACTTTCTGAAATCATAAAGGACATTTTTCCTACGGTCTGTCACTAGTCGGACGGCAGCTCAGTACTACTAGTTTTTCTCGTAGAATGTTATGCGCCAGGTCCGCTCATCTCATAGTAATCTGTATCTTTGGATATAAACGTTTCTAATAATGTTTTCTTTTTTCTTTGAAGATCATCTTATTGTTCTGTGATGACAGAGTCAAAAGTCTAAACCTATACTAACAAAGTATGAAAAAAACCTTGGCTACTTTCAGCATGTTCATTATTTCATAAAAACGATTTCTTAAGCACAAAATTATCCTTTGATTCCTATTTCCTCCTCAAAGTTCCTTCATATTTGCCTTTCTTATTGTTATTCTTGGAAGGACGACATTTCGAACATAAAATTCTTATGACGAACAATGAAGGGACCTTTTTCAAACTATACACAGCGGCATTTCTTGCCCTTGCATACAATAATATTATTGAACGTGTACGTGTACGTAGTACGCAGCAGTATGCAGTATGCAGGCGGCGCCGCAACGACTCCAACGTGTTCTCTCTATCCCTTCTTATTAAAATTTTCATTCGGAATAAACTATTTCGAGAACCTCGCGAATGCGGTTATGCGATTGTTTCATTTTGTCGGCTGAACGTGTAAATGTGAAGCGAAGGGGCTCCATTTACTCAATCGGCTTTCAGACACTGATAGTTATTCCGCTATATGTGTATGGCGCCGCTCGCCAGCCGCCTGCCGCCGACTAGAAACTTTCTGAAACTGCCGGCCGACATCGCTAAAGTGTGTCTACCTTATGTTGGCTGTATCTAAGCTTCGGCAATATTGTAAACGATTCGCTAAAACTTCGATATCGACGCCATCGCGCCGACTGCCTCTATCAGCGGCTCGCTTGGCTCGGCACTGAGGCTCTGAGGCACAAATTCGATGTACACATCAACGCAGTCTACTCAACCTTATCCGGTCTTGTAATGATGTTGCTGTTGCAGTATGTTCATATTCACTGCTAGCTCTCGCATGTCTTGTGGATAGTAGCCTGCACTCATGGCATTCTCCGGTAGCCAATAAAAAAGATAAGAGTTTTAGTTAATCGATTGGAAAAAAATGTATCACTTATCCTAGTATGTTCATAAATTCTTTTAATATTTTATGGAAAAAGAAAAGATTTTGTTGTTTTTGTAGGTATTCAAAATAATAATTATTTTATTTTACAGTTATTGTGTCTATCCGCGCACTTCAATAATTTCTCAATTACAAGTAATAATAATGTACTCAGCCATTACTCTTGTACATTACCACGTGACACGTGTCAATGACGTCGCAGGTGAGCTCGTGGGCGCCGCGCAGCGCGTCCGGCTCTCTCCGTGCGGCGGACCTCAACGTCGACGCGATCAAGGAGAAATTGCTGGACAACCGGATCCCGGAGTCTTGCGTCTAGTCGGAGGCTGCCTCAGCCCCGGCGAAGCCCCGGCCCAGCCCCGGCCCGGCCCCGGCCCGGCCCCGCACGGACTCACTAATACGACATTTACAATCAAAACAAAATATTAATATTGTTTATTATCGGTTTTATTTTACGATTGTTGCGTTTCATTATTGTCACTGAATGTATCATCTGCAATGGTGTCAATTACATTTAACGAGCACTCATTGTATAAAAGGTGGTGGTAAAGTCCATTAAAGCAGGTTCACTACCTACTTATAATACAGCAGTTAGTATTGAATGTGCTTAGTAATCAAATGAATCATTCCATCGGAAACATGAATATTATGTGATTTTGAAAAACAACCTTGTTCCCTGCCCCGCCGGATGAGCCGGACGGGCCAGGTCCCAGACAGCGCTGTCGTTTACGCAAACACTGTTCTATGTAAATTCAATAGGACGCTATCTTCAGCGAGGTAATCTCATCGCGATTTTCTTGCTTCAAACGTCGAGTATCCGATTTCGCTCGTCGGCTCCCCTCTGCTACCACTACCTGTTACCATTACCATCACCACCGCTACCAGAAACTGCAGAGTGGCGCCGAATCATTAAGCAGATTGTGTTGATTGAAGCAAATCGGATGCTCCCGACGTTAATTTATAAAAGCGAACACTCCAATAAACTGATCTAGAAGTTTGTTTCAACGAGAACCTTTGTGATGTAAATATTAGACTGTAAGCGACTGATTCTTTGCCACTTTTTTACACGTCTACGAACTATAGATGATAATTTGTTAGTCGATCGATGAAACAATAAATAAACTGATCGCCGGAGTGTCCTCTCGTCATTTGTATAGAGATCGTTTCTTTTTGTATATACGGTTTCTACCTTGACTTTGATAGTTTAATTGTCGACCTGATGCTGCCGATGCCGCCGATGCCGGCGAGTATGAAACATATCGAGTCTGTTCATATTAGAATCAGAATATTCGAGAGACGCGATGCAAAGTTTTACATAAGAAAATCCTGTATAGCGTTACGATGGAATATTTTGAAGGATTTTAAAAGCAATTTATAGTCGTCGCGGCAGTCGTCAAGTCGCGTCGAGTGGGACGTATCAAAACAGTCGGCATATCACGTGGTGTCCGTCGGTGCTGCGCTGGTGCTGTCCAGATGCTGTGCTGGTGCTGTGCTAGTGCTGTGCTCCGCAGCGACCGACTGGTCTCCGTCAAGTTAGCGAATTAAAACTATCATTAGGTAATTTAATTTGTAAGTAAGAGGTGATTTGTTATTACAAAGTTTAAATAAACTCAAAGAGTTCGCCCTAATGTTGACTTATTTATTTTTGAAGAGAATAAAGGTTGTCTTGGAAGGAAAAGTTGTTTTAGTACCTCGACACATCAAAGAACTTCGTCCGGGGGACGCCGGGAGAGCCTTTTCAGTTAAGTTTTAGTAGCAATAGGAAAAGAAATAAACGAAACAAGGATCTACGTAGGATTTAGAACGAAAACATTAATGTTTCCACTACTTATTGTTATCAAATTAAGAATGTTGAAAATTGTCGTATATCTTACAGTAGTATCGCGAGGCGTTGCTGCACTACCACAAGTTATGTCGTTGTGTGTATACTTTATGTCACCGCCTCTATCTCTGAATACATTTCGCAAGGTTCTACTATGGTATCACACAGAAAGTACACTATTTTCTTTTGATTTTCGAGCCGTTAAAGCAGTTTTCGCCGGGCCAATTATTTGCGTAATACACGCGCCGACACTTTGCCGCAGGGCGAGTGTCGCTCCGCGCTTTTGTTTTGTTCTGAGGCTAAGTGGATAATAATATCGAGGGACGGCGGGAGGGTCGTTAGGACGGCGCCCCAGGAATGAATCATAATGGCTCGCTCCGCCAGGATCTCGGCCTGTTCCGAACGTTAAATAATGTAAACGGCCATAACATGTAAAAATGCGACGTCATTTTCCTCGCGGGAGGAGGAGGAGCAGGAGGAGGGGAGGGGGGGGGGCGGAATTCGCCTGCTCTCTGTGTCTGCTCGCGCGGCCCCCGTAACATAAAAACCTTGATGTATATCTCTCTATTTATAAATATATATCGAGAGCGCCTATATAATATCAATATATACATTTTTATTGATGTACATACTCACCGGAAATGAAGATATTGCTGGCGCTTTCGATGGCGGTAAAATATCAAAGTAATATGTACAGTCGACCGTTTGTTGTGTTGAAAAATAATGTTTTTAGATGTTTTCTTTAGGAACATGTGGAGTGATATAAAACACATCCACTGACAATCGATGACATCAGTAGTTTGAGCTTGGTCGTACCTACAATTTTGAAATTCATGAAATATGTACAACGTGAATTCTCTGAGCGTTAAGCTTAAGCTATTCGTTAGTGATATTCATATATAGTGAATCAAATTAATTTTCTTCGAAACAATATTTTAGAATTTACACTAACGATTTGGCATATCATGGAATCAAGTATCAGAACTCTTCTTACTTGCACGTGGCCGGGAAATGGAACCGAGGGTAATGTATAAACAACAAAATATACAGGAAACCGCCACAGAGGCAAATATACGGAGACCAGTTCATCGTCAGAATTAAATAAATCTATTATACATGAAGAAGTAGGACACGTCCAGCACTGCTGCGCTAGCAGGCGACGCGGCTTGTAACTGCTTGCCAAAGGTTGAATTCAAACTAAATAAGTAATCTTATGTTTATTTAAAATAAGGTAATTTACTCATAAACATGCCCTCGGATACGTTAGTTTTATTTTTTTGTTGAACTATATAATGAATTCTTCACTGTCAACGGAAACTATAGTACACCCGAGCTTTAAAACATAAATACGAATAAACTGTATTTTTAATAAAAGCAAGGTGTGTGTGTGTGTGTGTGTATGTGCGTGTGTGTGTGCGTGTGCGCATGCGTGTGCATGCGCG
>DWIB01000391.1:0-10054 GCA_018248155.1 Cressida cressida
TTTTCCTATAATGTTTACTGTTTCGATTAAAATATGAAACTTCTGTTATGTATCTAAGCACATGTCTTATAAAAAATCCTTAGTATCTCATTTAGTATTTTTCCTAATGTGACAAAATTAAACAAAGTTTAATCTAAGTATTCACATACAGCTTAATGCTTAATACTAGTAATTTATTTTGATAACATTGAATCATCTATTTAAATTAAAATGAGGTTTTAATTCCGAATTATAATTGATTATATATTTGTGGACATGTACATAAATAGACAGTTTTGTTTATAACTTTCGCATAACTATATAGATGTCATAACAATGAAATCGTGATGATGTAATCTGTTATTACAGAATTACAATTAAATAGATTGTCACTATTATTTAGATAATAATAAAAATATAACACAAATCCTATAGATAGATATAATAATAGATAGATGATCTATTATTATATCTATCTATATATTGTTTGAAGATTTATATTTGTGTATTAAACTTACATCTCTCTGAAAAATACTTGTTTCATTAAGATGCTGTAGTTTACTTTTGTCAAATAAAATCGATATTTATTCATGTTCAGCTCAAAAATTCTGTTGATCTGTTTGCAGTTTTTATAATCAAACATTCACATTTTTTTTAATAGTAAACATAAATTATTTTGATATTGAATTAGATATTTTCTCTATTCCATAAATAACCGCAGTACCTTGAAATGTTTTGCCTTCTTACTATATTCACACTTAGTTTAAATTGTACTTATAAAGTTATTAATAAATATTAGTGATATATAATCATTCCACTCTTTTACGAAAAGAAAATTTATAAAGTAACCAATATATTAAAAAAAGGTATATTTTCAAATCATGTGAGCTTTGTTTCTATCTTCTTCAGAGATAGATTAGAGCCTTAGAACAGAATGCTTCGAATTGTTTTATATTATGTTATTTATATAGTAAAATGGTAGTACAGAATAAACTTACGATGCTAATTAATACTCATTTCGATAGATTTTTCCTCGTTGTTTTTATGATGCTGTATAATATAGCAAAGAAGTAAGTACCTTTAGATATTTCTTTAGAACAACCTGTATTATGTATACACGTATTCAATAGTGTAAGTAATTATGGTATGAAGAATTTAGATGAGCTTTATATTGGTCTTGATCAAAATGTTAAAATACTTAGGTATTGTTTTAAAAAGTATGTATAGAGGTGAACAGGTGAATTTGTTAAGATATATGTTACTTTTGGATCGTTTGTGTTAGTGTTTGAATAATTTGATAGCATAAATCATGCCCACATGCGCCTTAATAACGGACATTTGTTTTACGCGGTTTTAATTGTAATGGAGTGCTAATTATACGATGCGCATTCGTCTGATGAATTATTTAGAAAATGCTTAAACGCGTTCAATTAACGACTTTTTTACGAAAACTTGCTGAACATTAAACATATTAACATGTTTAATTTGTATGACTGAATTGGAAAAAACTAAGGATTAATGACCTATACGGAATTTGGTTCAAAACACTGGTGAATATACACTGACTTAATTGATATACTTAGATACAATACGAATGATCTTATTTCATATGTATATATATATTACAATTATCCTCTTATTAAGCTTTTTTATATACTATTTAGTGGTGCTGTTATGACTCAGTTTATAGAATAATATATGTCTCGAAGACGCAGGTTCATTCTCAACTGAGCTTGAGTTTCTGCTGAAGGAAAACACTGTATGAAAATCATCATGTACCTAGATCAACAGATTTAGTGATAAATAGATTAACATATATGGATATATGACTAATTCAGAATGTACCTAATAGAACAGTCATATAGATATATATGGATTAGAGTATTAATAAAGCGATATCGTATAGGTTGTTTCAAAAAAATCTTTTATTTTCTTCATTGTTAGCAAGAGATTTGTAACTTATACTAACAGTATTTTTATTTAAGATATTTTGTATCCCCTCGTGACACCTTTGTATCCCTGCGGCCATAAAATTTATTAGGACCTAATAATCCTAACCTTACACGCACATGCTCAGAAAAATAACTCAACTATTAACTTCACTGACTTCGGTAAAATTTATGACGCAAGGGTGAATGCAACTCTCCCTATTAAACCCAATAAACAAGAAAAAGACAGTGTTTGTTTATTTTGAAAATCGTTTATGGATGTTTAATTGGACCAGAAGGTAGATTGTAATGTAACACTTGTTTTTCTGATTTGAATTCTCCATATATATACACATCTTATCGGATTATTTAAGGTAACTAGATTCTATTTAAATCATATACCTTTGTAGTCATATTTTTAAGTACATCAACTTAACCTTTGTATCGTCAGATTTTATTTAAGTATAACTTAATTATAAACAAATGATTAATTTTATTGAAGCTTAGCATTTATAAGATGTGAGTTCTCTTATAAATCATAATTGAAACGGACGTGAATATAGTATTTTTGAAGTATTATTTTTTTTGTCATTTATATTTTTTATATAAGACCATATCTTATGGTTAGGCTGTTTTATGATCTTGATTAAATCCTCCTTAAATTTTTTTATCTCTCATGTTTTACATTCAACTAATGTAAGTCGAAACAAAGATCGTCTGTAATACATAATTACATAATTCACTACTTAATTTGCAATTGAATAAAAAATTTGCATGTAATACCTTGGAGGGCTTTTCCTGTCCTTCTCACACGAGGGATATGTGTATGAGTGTGAGTGAAATAGACTGTATATCACATTCCGGCTGCAGTACACGCATGCGCAGTGCAGCGGCGTGGGCGCGGCGCGTTGCGCGGAACTTCGCACTGCCATTGGCTGCCCGGCGGCGGGCGAGTGGGGTGCGAATGTGCTTCAGTAAACTTTCTACTGTTCCACTGCTGAAACTTCGCACATTATTGAAATTATCTTATAATTTTCCATTTAATGTCTTTTTTAATACTTATTAAATAAACGATCAGAACATCACTTGATGGTAAGTAATAGTCTCATATCAATATAACGCTAGTCATGATGAAGGACACTAAATTCATTTATTTAAGACATGACATATTAAGCCTCATTATTCCATTAACTTCACTAACCACAAAACCTTTCAAAACGAAATACTATGATGTTTGAACTCTAATAATCGACATCAAAAAATTTATGATACTCTGATTCTTGCTACTAATCTCCAGCAAAACATACTATCATTGTTTTCATTACAACGCCATAGTGCTTTTACACTTAACGTAATTATTGTTGAAAACATTTCATTAAACATAGTAATATTTCGTATAAGTTATGACACAATACAATGTGGCGTCAGAATGTACATATTCACAATACTATGTGGTATTCACGATCAAATATGATATACGAATACCATTGATTTGATTTAGAAAAAAATCTAACCAGAATATCTTTCTGAGCTGGGTCTGCTAGGTATTAGAATTTAGATGGTATATCCGACTCTTAACTAAACATTGCGAATGATACAATTTGGAAATGTAATCGATATTTAACCTTAATAAGAAAAATATCCACTACCTATATACATCAAGGACCACAGATAACACACTGAAAATTACAACTATATTATCCACTAGTAACATATAGTATAGGAGGATAGATCATTATTGTTATATCACCATTTTCAGCAATCCCTAAAAACTAAAGTAAATATTATACGACTAATACTAAATCATTACTGGTTTAGGTGATTTCTAATTCAAGAAGATTGATTTCTCTTTTTATTTGAAATATACTTAACTTAAGTCGACTTGTGTCATAAAAGTATGCATATATTCGAAACAATAAAAAAGTATGCTTTCTGGTAAAACTGTTTACATCAGGGGTGGGCAAATACTTTAAAGCGCAGGCCAACATCGTCCACACTAGTGTAGTTAGCCGAACGCCCATTTTATTAAGACTATTATATATACAGTACGCACACTAATAATGCTGATGTCAACAAAATCTCATAAAAGAGTTAAAAAAAATTTATGTGCGGAATTTTTCAAAGGGCCGGATCCGGCCCGCGGGCCGGCTTTTGCCCACCCTTGCTATACAGCAACGCGACAGGATCATTAATAATCAATCTTGTGGGAGAATAAGAACAGGTTGCTAATATCATTGTTCCCCAAGTCCTATTTCGACTTCAGATGCTTACTCCCTGTGTATAAAATCTCAACAATTATGTAGTAAAATCAATTCATAACAATTTTAAAATTTATTCAAGTAAAATGCGTTTAAATGTCTATAGATTTATTAAAGTTCACATCAAAACTTATAAGATATAAAAACATGATATATAATGACTATATGTAATGGATTAAGTCTTATTATTCAACCAATGCTATGGTTTGACGATGCCTATGCTCCGGGCGACTTCTGCAAATGCGTCTACGGCTTGATTCACTTGCTCCAGCGTGTGCGCAGCGCTGAGCTGAACTCTCACTCTAGCTCCTCCTTTAGGCACCACAGGGTAACTGAATGCCACTACGTAAATACCTCGCTCTGAAAGTATGTAAAAAGAAAATATTGAGAACAAGTTTCCATATTAAATTATATGTGGAGGAGAAGTCGTTAAATATTTAATTAAACTTAATTGTATGCACATTTAAATTATGATATTAACTGTATTATATATAAGTAACCAAATTTTACATGGTTTTAAATGATAATTGGACCACATGTGGTTAAACGCATTAGTTCAGAATATTATTGTTCTAATATCTGTTATGACAACAGTAGCAACCTAAGACATGGGGAAAATCCTTGACAACCTGATGCCACGGTCGAAGGTTTTTTTTAAAAGAAGAGTTCTCAGACAAGTTGATGCAGACTAACGTTGGTTTTTTTTTATTCCTATCTGCCGCAAACGTTTGACATATGTTTTCTTTTTTATAAACAACTAACATTGATGATGGTAAGGCAATTGATTATTGGTTCTCTCGTAACACTATTTATTTTCTGTTAACAATATTACTGTGACATAACTGGCATTGGTTGTCTAGTAACTCACATTGATTTATCCGATAACTGTCGTAATATAAAATAACTCATCGGTTGTCTTGTAACTTTTGAGTTTCTATTTGACAACCGTATTACAGTTATATAACTGTCAAAGAGACAATTTCCCTAAAGAAAAAAAATGTCCACAGTTATGAGGTGGTCGACGGCAAGAGACTGGCTTATTCTAACCTATTGTATGGCTTAAATACTACTTCTTACATTGGGTTATGAATTCAACAACCTTAGTAATTACTGTATTGTTAACTATGTCGCTTCTTATTCCAATTGCTGGTTTAACAACGGATTCCTGTAATGTAAGTTACTGTATTGTTCACTATTTATATCTTTATTGCTTTGTTTACAATGGACACCTGTGTGTGCTTGTGTTACAAGGACATATCTCCAGGTTAAAATAAATTGATAAATATAAATAACATTAAAGATGTGTTACATAATAGAAAAGTTTACTTATGAAGTATTTAAATTGTAAGAGAGAAATGTAAGAGAGGGACTTGCACTTATTGTATAATTGCGATTCCCCTAATATTAAAGAGCTTAAGTCTAGTTTTTTGTAGTAGGTTATTTAGGTACCTAGCATTCTAGTAGCGAGTTCCACGGCCAATGGCGCTTCGCCTACCATTACAGGGCATATGGGATGGTCGTCTCCTGCCACGGTCAAGCCAGCAGACTTCAATCCGGAGCGAAATGCTCGGGTATTTTCTCGGAGACGTTCACGCAGTTTACTACTTTGCTCCACAAGATCTAAAGACTGAGAAATTTAGCTTTAAAAAATAAAAGTACTATACTATATTAGGTTATTTGAAATGTTAAATATTTGTTTAATGTACAACACAGAAAATATATTCACCGATGATTTGCATATATTGGCGGAGAAAGTTTCCCGCTTTTTGGCAGCAAAATTACTACTTTAATATTATTACGTTTTGCTGTATGTATATTATATATGCTGTAGCTAATGTACTATAATTATGGGCAGCCGTTACAGGCTATAAGCTGTCTAACAGCCTCCTTCGTTTTTAGTAAGCACCATGGTAAAGGCGATTTTATGCACTATACGTTTTATAGATGAGCAAGTTGGATCCCAACTGTGTATGGATTTCCAATGTAGCAAAACACTGTTAGTTTTTTTTTGCTTTGATATACATATATTAATGCAAAGTAAGATAATTAAAAATTGAGGCATACCTTTAAGGAAGCCGCTACAACGGGCGGTGGTGGTGCGTTAGAGAATAGATATGGTCTTGATACGTTCCTCAACAGAGTGATAAGCTCTTTAGGGCCAGTAGTATATCCTCCTGCTGCCCCACTAACGGCTTTTCCTAGTGTTGAGCAAATTATATCAGCCGCGCCCATAACCCCGCAGTATTCCTCTGTTCCTCTATGAAATCATATGAAATGATATTAGGCTATTTTTAGTATTGCTTTTCGGTTTATCTAAATTAATAGAGTTTAATAACTTACCGTCCTGTTTCACCAAAGAAGCCAGTGGCATGGCTATCATCTATGGCAAGCAGGACTCGATATTTGTCTGCTAAATTTCGTAACCCTTTTATCGGCGCCACAGTTCCATCCATGGAGAACACTCCGTCAGTTACAATGAGTTTAATTCTTGCCTCAGTATGTGCTAGCAAATGCTCTAGTTCTGAAAAAAATGGGATTTACATAAAAAAATTAATAAGAATCAGTCTGCGAAGAATAAGACAATAATGACAGTTTATTTAGATACAATACTAACTAACTAGAACTAAGAATGAATATATAAATCTATGGATTATGAATACCTTTCCGGAAATATATTCTGTAGCCATATAAGAACCAAAACATTTTTTATAAGTAATTCTTGATTATTTATGGTAGCTATCTGTTGCCGGAGACAATCTAAGTAGATGTCATTGCAGTTTCTAATTCTGCCTTCAAACACTAATGTACCAACATTACTGTTACTGTATGAAAAGCGTTAATAGCTAGTGATATTACTGAGGTAACATGGCTTAAAACCTTATGTTTTCGGCTACAAGTGATGCTATATATATATACCATCTTCTCTAGCGCCATGTTGTTATGGACAGGCGCATTAGTGAATAAACTTTTACACAAATACATGTTTTTATTCATACCATTTAAATCTCTGTGCGGATATCGAAATTTTTGTGCTTTACATAGACGGATACCATCTATGATTGAAGCGTGATTGAGGGCATCTGAAAAGACAGCATCTTCAGGTGTCAACATGGCCTCAAATAGTCCCGCGTTCGCGTCAAAACATGACCCGTAAAGTATGGTGTCCTCGCGGCCATGGAATCGCGTAAGTCTTTCTTCTAATTCCTAAGTAATAGATCAGTATATTTAACATGTTTATAGTAAACATGTGAATTTAGTAATTTGGTCATATAAATGTAATCATAAATACCTTATGTATAGTTTGGGTTCCGCAAATAAATCGTACGGAACTCAAACCGGCGCCATATTTTTTCAATGCCTCTCGAGCGGCTTCTACTACTTCTGGATGATTCTGGAATTTCATGCATACAATATTTGTAAATAAATATATATAAAACATCTAAAATTTTTATGAAATAACTTACCGATAATCCTAAGTAGTTATTGGCACAAAAATTTAGGAAATCTCTATCAGCCCCTTTCACTTTAACCTGCAAAAATATTTTGACCGTTTAATTTGAAATTGGTGTAAGTCCATTTTAAAGTATCAAAATTAAGCGTTATCCATGCTTAATTTCATGTTTTTTTATGTATACCTAGTTTTTGTTTAAAATAATTATTACTTATACACAATAAAGAATTACTGTAGTTATGACAAAATATGATATTAAACTGCGTTAAGTAGTAAATAAATACCGAATAACATTGAAAGGTATATTTCGCAACAGGAAAATAAAGAATAAACAAAAACGAGGTTAAATTTATTAATAATACAAGGTCAAACTTCGCAAACAGATTGCTAAATTTGGATGGATATCATCAGTTAAATTGAAAGTTAACAAACTAGAAATAGTTGTTCTTATAGAAATTTCTATTTAAACGGCTACAACGACCTTTGAACTAAAACACAATTAGCACTAACTAAACGATCTCCAGCTATAGACATACCACCAGTAAATTATTATCAAACTGATGATATTTTAACAGTATAAAAACGCACCTTTGTGTCTTGAGGGGAAATTAGTACTCTTTCATGTTTCCAAGTTTTCGCTTTTTTTATCTCTTGCAATCTGTCATCTAATACTTCACGCAGTTTCGTCACACCTGCTCTTTCATTTCTTCTCAATTCATGTAGCTTACGTACTCGCTGACCATTGAATACTAAAAAAAGATATAATTATAGTATGAGAAGCAATGTTTATATTGGGCTGTTTCTTTATATGGACTCGGTTGTGTGTGAGTTTATTAAGAATAAAGTTATTCGAATCAAAAACCTGAACCGCAGGAGAAGTAAGGTCATCGACATATCCCAGAAGATTGCAAATTTATGGAAAAACCACATCGTTCGAAGGACTGACTAATTGAGGAACAAGGTCCTTGAATGACGACTGCATACTAGTAAACTAACCATTTAGTAAAGGTTACGAGAAGCTTCTGGAAGTTATTAGTGTGGAGATATTTGCAAAAATTTTGTAGTCAGCAATCCACGTCATCGCTAGCTTTCAATCAGTATATTAAAAACCAGAATCAGCTGTGATTTTCTCTTAGTAAAGATAAAAATAATATTTTCTAACGTATTCGTTAGTTGGACTAATGAAAAACAAACATTTGTACATTTCTTATACTATCTGTATAAATAAATAGTGATTAAGATAGAGAATAATGCCGGAAAATTTTGGTATTTAACCGTATTTAAAGAAAGCACGGGTTTTCAATATCTTATGTAACCATATATAATCGGATTCTATATATAGTTTATATTGTTGTCCTAGATTTCAAAATGTCAAACAAACTCTAAGTGAATGTGATATATAAATGATAATGTTTTATTGTTAATCAATAACACAGAGAATTATGGTAACAAAAGTGTGATAGACACATTATTTGTTAATGTAAAAAATAAAATATAACTAACAAATGAAATGTTTTGGTTCAGAAAAAATATTTTCATTAAGGCTGTGTCATTTTGCAGCAAGGCCCATATAATCGCAAAATCTTAGACATTTGCTAAGAAAACATTTTCTTAGTTCAGTCTGACCGAATGATATATACTTATATCATAAGTTATAACATCTTATCGATAGCTATAAAGAAAAAAACATTATATTAACAATTGAAAAGAAAATACCTGTGCGCAGGAGTTGCGTGGATGCCGCCATTACGTGGAATGGAGTCGCAGTAAACAGCGAATGCTTACTTACATTTAGTAAACTAGTCACACAGGTTTGCGATTACGTATCAATCTGGAACTATATATAAAGTATAAACTGGAGGCAACGGAGTATATGAAATAAATATCATAAGGTCGTTACTCTACCTTAATTTAAATTATGTTATTATAACAGTTATTTATAAACAAACAATTTTTTCAATATACACTATTTTACTGCTTACGATTTATCACACTGTGAGCTAAATTTTTACTTAGGATTATGGCGTAGCTTTAGTATATATAAGTAAAATAATCTGTCCTGCAATTGAAGAATCTGCGAGCCAGAATAAAGTAGTATATATATGTATATAATCTAATAACGCCAATCAAATATAAGTTATGAAAGTAAAATAATGGAATTCTTCTCTCATTCCTTCACTGTACATGGTAGTTGAACCTTGAAATGCACTTATGTCGACAGGACATTGGCACTGTTTATTACAATGAATACAGTTTTCATAAATTTTGCGTTACAAAGCAACAAGATTATTAACACCACTCGCAATCACGTAATAACTGTAATTGGCGGTTTTTGTTAAAAGAAACACTATTATAATTATTACGTAAGTAACCAATCATTACTAACATGTCCAAATAAACCTCCACTGTTTAACAAGTGTCGTTGCGAATATCCTTAC
>DWIB01000392.1:0-10052 GCA_018248155.1 Cressida cressida
GTATATATATATATACATATATAATTACATATTGTCACCATTTTACTTTTGGTGTGCGAAATTCAAAACCGCAAGTTAATTTCTAAACTGTTGTTTGTCCATGTGCGCGGGTACAGTACATAACCGTTTCATTTAGCGTTATCGGTAAATATTGGTACGAAGAAATAAATAAATATTGCAGTTGCAATCACCTGTGTGACGTCCTCTGCGACCGCGCGGTGCACGCCATCGCGGCGCGCGCCCGGAGCCGCCAGCCGCCGCAGCTTGCCGAGCTCGTCGAGTACGATAGTCTGAACGTCACGCCAGTACGTTTGGTTGTTGCTGCTCTCTAGTTCCATATACACCTGCAAGTAATCACGTTATCGCCTCTTCAGAATACAGAAACAAAGATTTTGATAAATAATAAGCACGCGGACGCAAACAATTCAAAAGCAAGAGCTCAATACAGATGTGAATAGGCAAAATCCCCGTCATTGCTTTGTCATTTTAAATCAATTAAATAGAAAAGTTAAGGAAAACCTTTTATGAATATTTGTTTTAGAAAGTCAGGTTTTCAAAGTCACATACAGACCTTTATATCTTCAAGCAGGTCTTCGAGGTCTTGCATCTGCAGGCCATTCAGGTACGTGTAGGGCTCATGCATCTCCAGCGCATCCACACATTCCTCTGAGCTAACATACCAGGCCAACAGGTCTATCGGTTTCGCTGTAACAAAAATGTTCTTTTCATTGGCATGTCTCACGTAGTCACGTAGTCACGATGAAAGAAGAGAGAGGAAGAAGTTACCGCGGCCGTCGCGGATGCGTATCTGGGAGCGGAGGCGCGCCTGCTGCAGGTGGAAGGCGTCTTCGTGTCGCGCCCAGCTGGTGAACTGAGCGGCCTCCCGCGCCCGCGCCTGCGCCGCCGCCTCCGCCTCCCGCGCCGCGCGCTCCGCCTCGCGCTCAAGCCGCCGCTGCTTCACCTGTACAACCGTAATCTCATACATACTCCGATGTCATGTCGCGTGGAGAGTGAGCGTAATGTCATAAGCGGATAACACGCGCGCTTAATGTACATTTTGCATGCTTTATTAAAGCAGACAGAACACAAACATACAATTCATTCAATGGTACGACAAATAAAGTAGAAAAAATACAAGTAACCAAACAATAAAACAAAATATTTTAAACATTTATAATGTATGGCAAAAAACATAAATAATATGTTTCTCAAAATACCTTAAAAAATTAAGTTAAGCAATAAATAAATTTTGCAATAACACTATTATTGTAGTTCCTTTGAGAAAAATTTTAAAGTTTATTTTTAAAATGCTATGTAGTTGGGTGAAAAGCCATTAAGATGTTACAAAGGATTTTTGGACATGTGATTTTATTTACACAAGAATACTAACACAATACATATATAGATTAAGCAAGAAAAGTGTTCATGAAATCTAAATGCATAAAATGTAACCTTTTCCAATTCAATTTTATTTTCCAACTGTTTCTGTCTATTCAATGCTTCCAGCTCATCTCTTGAAACATTTTTTACACCTTCCTTTGCAAGTTTCTTTGTCCACACAAAAGTATGAGTGAGTGCAGAATCGCCAAATGGGTTGTCTTGATTAGTGTAACATTGATATTCTGTATCCCAGCCCATCCTCTCGCGACGTTTACGCTCCTTCTCTTGCTTTTCTCTAAGACGTCGTGCTCTGATGAACCAAATTATATGAAACATTAAGTAGTAATTAGTAACATTATAATAAAAATATTTATTATAATATAAAAGTTATTCTTTTGAGTTTTAATGTGATATTTAGTGTCAAGTTATTAGAGATGTGCTATTATGTTTGCGAATGATTGTTGATTTCAAATAAGAACCAAAGTTAAATTTTTGGTTAACTGTATAATGCATTCAATTAGATACTCTCCATTTTTGTCAATCACCTTTTGCCATCATTCTAGTAATGTAAATGTTTCAGGTTCCTAAAATCTATCTTACAAAAATCTGCACTAAATGTGATCTTGATGCAATTCAAGAAAAGCTGCTAGTATTGTTAGATCATAGAGGTATTATTTGCCACCATATTAATACAAAGCCCCAGTCTTTGATCACTCGCCGAAACTTATTGGAACTGGGTTAATAAGTTTTGTCACATTCACCACATAGCCTTGAGCGGGTGCATTCAGATTACCGTTTGTTACATTCCATGCAGAACTCCTTAAATAGTAAAATTTTTAATAATGCTGATCACAAGAATACACATTAACAAATTGAAATATTTTTAAATACAAACTATTATGAACTATTTTCCATATTATTTAATTAATGTCAACAAACATGTAGTTGCCAATCCAATATTAAATCCATAAGAATTTTTTTTAACTAACCGTTTTTCCTCTGGTGTTTCATTAGCTTTCATCACCTCTTTTTGTTTTTTCTTTTCTTCTCTCAATCTCAACCTTTCAGTTTCCAACCTCTGCAACAATTTTAATTCCTCTTCATCACTATCACTGCTACTACTGCTGCTAGAGGAACTCTTGTGCTTCTTCCTTTTTTTCTTATTCATTTTATGTTTGGAGGAGTCTTTTTTCTTCTGTTTGTTTTTACTAGAAATGCTATGTCTAGAACATTCAGGAGATATTGTTTCGTAACATTTCTTTTCATCCCTCTTATGCTCTTTGCTGTGTACTGGGGACTGACTACATTTTGAAGACCTGCAACAAAAATTTAATTTGATCAACATTTATTTACATATTTATTTGCTATTATGTATTTTGTTACATATTTTGAGGACTTTCCTAATAGCTAAGAAAATATGTATTTCAGGTAGTCACTACTGATGCAGATGATGATATTACTGCATTAGTTATATTCTATTAAAATAAACATTAATGTGAACTGTAACCTAAAATTGGCTTCAAGATCTACTTCTATGTTTTTTCCTTTGTCTTTCTCTCTCTCAGTCCATTTCATTTCTATCTGATTATATGTCCATCTAGATTTACAGCAGCACTGAATACCAACTTTTGATAGTCATTAATTAACATTACTAGCAAACATTTAACAAATAATTTTGAATAATTATAAAGTTTTGAATATATAAAATATTTAATCATATTACAAATAAGATTGGCACTTTAATAATTGCGAGTTACATATTCATACTATTTTTTACTCAAGCTATTGGGCTGTTGTTGGACGCAGTACAAAGCTATAGATCCACACACTTTTTACAACAGGTTTGTTGATGGCAGAGCCTTTCATTTCGCCTATGCCATTTACTCCAATACCTGCATTATCTTCAATGTATACATAAATGTCATCTCTTTTGAATGGCTACTACTTTTTATATATTACTTTTCATCTAATTTTTGGATTGCCTTTAACAGTAGCTATATCATATCTCTTGAATCGGCAGCTGGGACTGTGAGACTACTCTTGATACTTGGTAGTGCAATTAGATGACGTTTTTTGAACATAGGTTATGAATATAATTTATAACAGCACCCCTTTGGAAACCCAATGAAATGCAAAACTTCGCTACGGCTGAACCATTAGGTCATCGCATCAACCTTTTGTTGTGTTGTGAAAATATTAATACGTATAAATATAAAAATACACTACTAATGAAACGTACATTCATTTAATGAATTTACAACGTTATGTTGCGCACTCGTTCATTCAAATGCCGTTATATTGCAATAAAAACAGAATAAAGACTCAGTAAAAATTTACATTTTATAGGATATACTTACATTTTGCAGGGAATTACTAACCGAAGTGTTTAAAACACATCGTTACTCTGTGTGTCTTTACATTTATATATGCTATAATCACATTTCCTTGATTAAATAAGATCAATTTGTACCCAATGGACTAGTGATGTTACTGACGCAGACGGATATAAACACCATGTATAAACCAGCAAGCACGTGTACCAGATGCTTGAGCTTTTATATTTTTAAGTTCTTTTTTATACACACGATCCATAATTATAGTTATATCTATATTTATTCACGTTTTTTTTCAATTTAAACAAAATGTCAATTTTATTTATTTCGTAACTATTTGTTACACTGCAAATTTAATTAATCGCTTAAAAATACGCTAAAGTGGTAAAATGATTTACAGTTATTAAGTACTCAGAAAGTATTGAACTATGATTTTAAAAATAATTTAGAGCCGATTTGATATTGCTAATGTTAATCACAACATATGAAAGTTAGCAGGTCTGGTGTGAACTCTTGATCTCCCCGTCTCTGTCACCGTCTTCGGATGTCCATTCCACACCAAGGCAAAGAATCACCTCAACCCCCACGGCTTACTCGCCATCAATACACATAACTATTCAAAATTAGTAAGATGTCGTCACATTTTTTTCGCCCAACTTCTACTACAGCTTGGGGCGCGGAATGAGTCTGCACACCGAACAGTCAGCATATCACAGACGATCCACTTCCCATTATCTTAATTTTCTTTCCGTACTAAGACATAAAGACAGGGAGTCGCAGAAAATAAAAGGAAACTAAAACAACAAGCACTTATTGTTGACGGCGTATGCATCTTATTAACACCATGGTAGAATGAATAACTGCTTTATTTAAATATATATATTAGTGCAACTTCAGTCACAAAATGGAAGAGATATGTTAAGATAATTAGAGATAACTTTGGCCACGATTAAATGTAATCAAAGAGCTAAAATTATGAGTTTGTGTTAAGTCTGTTTCTAAGTCTAATTCTTTATACGTCTTTGAATAAAGCAATTTAGGGAATAATAAAATTTTATTACATTAATTTACGTTATAGTTGATTATTTACGAGTAAACTAAATATTTTATCATCGTAACAGCAATAAGTTTAACAATTTGCACCCAAATTCTGTTTAATCTGTGCTGTGTAATTTATTTAGTATATACGAAGCAGTCTGTTGCCGTAACTTTATCTCGTTTCGCCTTAATCATCGTCCCGTAAACGAAAGTTAATTATTAGTTACAGCATTAATTACTTGCTCTTAATTTATGTGAAAGTATGTTACATTGTATATTTTGGTGATCATTTATTATGTTGATGTATGTTTGTTGATGAATTTTAAGCTTCCTATATATTAAAAAAGGTTTTTTTTAAAGTAATTTAATAATGTCTTTTCTTCGTGGTTCACAAACTTATGTGTGGTGTACGACGAGTGTTCTCGGCAAAGGGGCGACCGGTGCGGTATTCCAGGGAGTGAATAAGAATAACGGTGAGCCGGTGGCAGTGAAAACTTTTAATCAGTTGAGTCACATGAGGCCTCACGATGTGCAAATGCGTGAATTCGAAGTCTTAAAGAAAGTTAAACACGAGAATATTGTAAAGCTGCTCGCCATTGAGGAGGAGCAGGAAGGACAGGGGAAGGTGATTGTGATGGAATTGTGCACAGGTGGTAGTCTGTTTAGCATTCTGGATGATCCTGAAAATACATATGGTTTGCAAGAGCAAGAGTTTTTACTGGTGTTAGAACACTTGACGGCTGGTATGAAGCACTTGAGAGACAATAATCTTGTGCATAGAGACTTAAAGCCCGGAAATATAATGAAATTTATAAATGAAGATGGCACTACTACATACAAGCTCACAGATTTTGGGGCTGCTCGCGAGTTGCAGGAGGAAGAACAGTTTATATCTTTGTATGGTACAGAGGAATATTTACACCCTGACATGTATGAACGAGCAGTCTTGAGGAAACCAGTCGGGAAGAGTTTTGGAGCAACAGTGGATTTATGGTCCATTGGGGTTACACTGTACCATGTTGCAACAGGGCAGCTACCATTCAGACCATATGGAGGACGAAGGAACAAAGAAACTATGTTTTTTATAACAACTAAAAAGGCTTCTGGAGTCATATCTGTATGTATTATATTTAGTGCTGACTGATGGTAGATCTTGTATATATTAACATAATTGAACTGTCAGACCCATCACAAGCAACTGCATAATAAATTTGTAATGTTAAATGTTACATTAATTAAAATTTGTTTAAGGGCACACAAACTACAGACAATGGTCCAATAGAATGGTCAAGAGAGCTTCCATCCCATTGCCAGCTGAGTGTGGGATTGCGAAAACTTGTGACCCCTCTGCTGGCAGGCCTGCTTGAAGTGGACCCACACAGAATATGGAACTTTGAGAGGTTCTTTTCTGAGGTCCAGACTGTCACATCCACAAAACCTGTTCATATATTTCATGTGAATAAAGCTGCAAGTATCAAAGTAAGCTTCGTTGCATACATATGCATATTTGCAAATGTGCAATTGATTTAATAGATACAATGTATTTTTCTTGTAGTCTGACATTGTTCACATCTGTAGATATTGTATAATTTGTGCTTTAGATTCATGTCTGATTTTAAAAGGTATGCATTAAATCAAAGATGGGCAACACGTGGTCTTATCTTTACTTTTTTAGTTTTGTATATTTTATTCAAACATTTATTATAAATAAAATTTTGTTAATTATTAACAAGAGCTAATCTATGAGGGCCCCAAAAAAAATTTAAATTGGTCCATTGGTTAAAAAGGTTACTCTCTCCTGTATTAAATGCAATAAATATTTATCTCCAGACACTGAGTAAGAACCATTGCAGTACATTTCTCTCTCCAAAAGATATGTCGGTGTGCGAAAATATAGTAATACGTTTGTTGTATTATTGGGGGAGAAAAAACTCGATCCATCACAAGTCCATTAAAAAATTTGGTGCTGCATATATCTTCATCAATTAATGGCATATCACTGTAAATAGCACAAATAAAGGTATGCGGTGAAGGGCACACATGTTTTTTTTTAACAATTATTCAAAAGGGTATTAATTTTATGTGAGTCTTAAAAAAATTACTTACTATATATGTTATATTTATATTCTACCAGCAGGACACATGCAATATTTGTAACAGCAATTGGTTCACAATCATGTAGACTTAAAGTTTCTTTGGTTTTATGCTTAGGAAGTTAAATGAAGAGGTTGCCAGAACAATTTTTAAAAGCAAGCTACCCAGCCTCATATCATAGGAATAACTGTTCTGGCATTCATGGCTACTGAGGATATACTATATATCTTAATGGATATATTTTGCATTAATCACATTCACAATGTTGTACTTGGAGTTGTCTACAATATTACTAATTTAAGTAGAAGTAACAGAAGAAATCGGCCGTTACATTGCATGATGCTATCCTTTGTTTGTCTCCTGCAGGTCTTCCTTAAACCAGAAGAGAGGTACGAGCAACTGCAAACATATATCTGCGAGCAGACCTGTGTCGTGGCCGAGTCACAGATCCTATTGTACCAGGACAAGCTGCTGCTGTCTGAAATCGACGATAATACGCTTGGTTAGCTTACAAACACTCGCCGATACTTGGCTTAAATTGTCGCATCCTAATCTGTAAGTCTCGATGTGTCGAACCCTTGCGAATGAATGTAGTCTCGATATTTACACATTTTCTCTGTGAGTGGGGATGTTCAAAATCTTAATAATAAAATATAGACATTTGCCCTCAGTGTTTCTGCATATCGCACGGGAATGGTCGCACTGATATATTAACGAACGGGGTTACAGAGGCACGCTCTGCAAATGCATTGTACATAATTGATACGTATCTTGTAACAATTGCAGGCAAGAAGTATCCTGAGACAAGTGCGGAGGAGCCCCTACTGCTGTTCAATAAGAACAACAACAACGTTAGCATGGCGCCGGAGCCCGAGGTGCCCAAGTTCCCCGTGTTCCCGAACATCGTCTCCGTCGAAAACGACGCTAGCCAGGCCAAGGTGCAACCAGTGAATTTAACTGTTGTAAAAGATTTAATTGACGTCTTCATAGTGACGACTGATCTCGTAGTACAAAAACCCGAAAAGGGCGCGACGGCGGAGGGACGGAGAGTGCCGCCCGCCCGCCGCCGCGTCCTGTACAAGTGGCGGTTTGTGCGCGTGCGCAGAGCGCGTGCAGCGTGGGGCACGTGGTGCGGCGGCGCGTGGAGGCGCTGTGTGCGGCGGCGGTGCTGTGCGCGTGCTGCGTGACGCGGTGGGGCGCTCTGCTCGCCGCACGCCTGCAGCGGGTGCACGCGCGGGCCGAAGCGGCCGCGGCGCGCGGACATTGCGCGGCGCAGGCGGCGCGCGCGCTCGCCCTCGCCGCGCCCGCGCTCTGCTCGCCGGCCGCCGCCGCCGCCGCGCAACTGGCCGGAGAGGCGGACGCGTTGCGCGCCTCGGCCGCGGCTCTGTGCGCGCGCCACTCGCCCGACGCCCTTCGCGCCGAGTGGGACGCGGCCGCTGCACACGAACCCTGCCCCTCTGAACTTCGTTTGCACCTCAAAGCGAAGACTCTCGTGGACAGGTAGGAGTCGAGGACGCGACGACTGCTCCCCGCTTGGCAGACTGTAACTGTAAAAAATTTCGTATCGCAGATTGCGCGACTCGTGGCAGCACTTGGTGCGGGACCGGGCCACGCGCTCGCTCACTTACAACGACGAGCAGTTCCACATGCTGGAGCGCATCACGGTGGCCGAGACGGGGAGGCGACTGCGCGCCTTGCTACAACGCGCGACGCCTCTGGCGAGTGCGCGGGCCGACGCTATTGCGGACTGGTAAGGCGGGCCCGAGCGATCACCCCGACGCACTGGCTCTTTGGGCTTCGGCTTTGTGACACTCATTAAACGCTCCCGGCGCAGGTATAAGGTGGCACAGACGGTTTATCTGCAGACGCAAATCTTAGACAAGGACGTCTCTAGCGCAGAGCTAAAGCTGTTGGCGTTGAGCGCACGGCTGCAGGACCTGGAGAACAAGACGCGAGCTGCAGTCGGCGACGCGCTGCATCAGGTACCGGTATTCATATAAAGGGTGCCATTATGTTTGGTATGCAAATGAAATTTGAATTTTTTTTTGTATATGTTCATATATGTAATTAAAACAAACTATCTTCTATATATAAGATAGTTCTTCCTCTTTTCTAAGTACAACAACTGCAGGTACTCGAAAGGGTAAATACTTCAATAAAATTATTGTTATTCATATTTCAGCCCAACGCTAAAAACGATACGACAGGTAAAGACAAGGAGGAAAATGTAAGGAGAGACTTGCGAGCGAGCACTGGCACAGGCGCGAGTGTGGGCGTTGGCGTGGGCGTGGATGCGGGCGGCGCGGGGCTGCGCGCGATACTCGGCGCGCAAGAGGAGCTGGCGGCGGGCGTGGCCGGCAACGCGGCACTCGTCGCCCGCTTGCTGCAGCTGGCGCACGCGCTGCACCCCTAGCACTCCGCCTTGCCAGCAGAGCGGCCGCGCTTTACCGAGTGCACTCACAGTGAACGGACTGAATACAAATTTGACAGTGATAATAATAATACATCAGACGAATCGAGTATCGATTTGAACAGCATCATTTTGAAATTGGTTCTCGTGGAAGATGATAGGCCGCGGGCTGTTGAGCGAGGTGTACTCGCAGGCTGCGGCGAGGGCACTGCTGTGGCGCAACACCACCAGTACAGTGAAACATTTCATTGTACATATTTTGGAAGCTCTGCGCAAAATGTACTTTCAGACAGAGACCACTATACCACAATCGAGACTGTTGCACTTATGCCTGGTGCAGATGTAATCGGAGAATGCAAATGTTGTGGTGGAGAGTACATGAAAATATACGCTCAGCGCACTAACGACGTCGGCTGTGAGTGCAAGATGTTCACGCGGGTCGCAATAAATAACGGACTGCCCGAGAACATGCGAGTGCACGCCGGAGAGAGCGGAGGCAGTAGCGGCACCGACGAAAGCATTACTGAGAGCGATCGCAACTCGTTGCTGCACAGTCTGCGACGCGCTCTGCAGAACCACTCTGCATGTTCAAGGTCAGTCAGCTCTAACGTGGCGAGCAGTGACAAGGATATGACCTCCCTGAACTGTGTGCCTAGGACAGTGATTTGCGATTCCACTACCTCTACGCAGTGTAATTCCAGTCAGAGCACGCGGGTCCAGCAGTTAAATAGCAATCGTAATGTTAAACAGACCGCCAAGACCTCTTGTACTTTAACGTGAAAAAATATATAAAACAA
>DWIB01000393.1:0-10022 GCA_018248155.1 Cressida cressida
GATAATCAAACGAATCGATTTTAATTACGAATGACATTTTAATTATGATATTCCGCGCTTGAGGACAAAGCGTTCTTCCTTATCCTTTCACAACGCAAACGAGGGTATGGAAAGGTTCACCAGAATCATTGTTTCCGATCAGTTACAGCATGGGAGTCTTCAAGGAAGAGTGAATAAGTTCCTTCTATAGTTCACTTTACTATCTAAATTGTATCTCCACTTTCAGTCAGGAGAGATTGTAGTCAAATATTAGGCTACAAAATTTGACAGCTAAATTTGATGCTTTAGTAATATGAAGCGGAATTTTTCCGTTATCTTGATGAAATTAAGTATCAAGTTCTTATATAATAATTTACTCTTACATTATGTATAGATAAGGTAATTACATAAACACTGATTGTATGCAGCACAAATTGTTCTCTCCATATGACCTCACACCATGACGTTTGCCGCTAAACATTTAAATCATTGGTATGTTACCTAAAACCATATAGATACATACTACTCCAGCTCCTACTTCAGTTACCAAGCTGCAGTATACAACTATCTTCCAGTTTGAAGGGCGTTGTAACTACGAAAGGCAATTTTTATATTCGCGGAATGGGGGACAAGGGGCGGAAATAAAATTATTTTTCTTTTACCTGCAAGACGGATACATTTTTCACATCTTTCAATTAATTTATTTATACCGTCATAAAAAAAATGATAAAGAAATACGCCGAAACTGCCTCCTTGACTTCTTCGCTCATTCCGCGAATATAAAAATTTCCCCTCGTAGTGATATAACATCTTGTCTCGAGACGACGAGCTCAATGTGGTGTTGTATATATCTTAACTAGCTTCACATTGTTTGGACGTATCATTTACCATCAGGTGAACGTTCGCTCATCGCTTGCATTATTTAAAAAAAAACTCAAAATACAATTTGCTCTCATTAAAATCACGCCTTTATTATAATTAACTAGACTTTCACGTTTCATGGGTGGGAATGAGTTACATACATTACGCTTGTTCGATGCATATTTTAGTGAAAACGAAAGTCTGTAATCGTAATTTATCACTAGTAAAGCGTGATAGTTTAGAAGTATCCTAATTATTCCTTTTAATCCTCCTTCCTTTTTATCCTTATATCCTTTTAAAGGTCTCCACTTTGTACCTGAATAGAAACACTGACCCTGATGGACTGTTTTATTCCTTCGCTGTTTGCATTGTGAAGGTTAAGGCGAAACGCTATGATACCTGTAAAAAAAGTAGACGACCAAATTCGCCTACCTTAAAGATAGTTATATATACACTTTCACAGATAACCAAATAGTTATTAGATTTTAATTTCAAAGCGAAGAGATGACGGAACGTTCAACTGATGGCATGTGTTACACCTGTCCATAACACTGGCACTAGTTACGATTTAATACACAGCACCACGTAGCACTTGTCTTGAGCCATAAGGTAGTCTTGTAACTCAAGTTTTATTTGCTACAACGCCCTTCAAACCAGAGTGCTGTAATGTGTACATACTATGGTTCTGCAGCTAAAATATGAGTACTAGATGGAAGTCCTTGTCGAATAACAAGAAACATATCAAAGCACTAAAATGAGTATTAATTTAGAAAAAATGTCTTGTAATTGAAAAACGGTTACTTCCTTTTTTAGTTTAAGAGAAAAGAAAGAAACAAAGATAAATGAGACTTTCACGTGTTGGTAAGGGAAATACTTGCTCATGTATCTGTATGTCATTAACTAAGATAAAATACACCACACCACATTGTGCTCCTTGTCTCATATATAAGGTGTTAAATCTGATTACCCTAGTAATTTCACTATCAGCAACCTCCTTCAAACCGGAATGCAGTAATGTTTAAAGATAACTGATTGACAGTAGAAATAGCTGAAGTTATATATAGTTTTATACTCTTACTGGTCATTGATTGCAAGCCGTCTCGGTATGTTTTGTATGTGTTCACTGCCTGTGACGCAGCTCTTTCTCATATCACAATAAGCAGGCTAAGGTCTATTCACTACTCCCTAACAATACCATTTCCTGTTAAACCTACTTATATTATATTATTTGTATATTTAATTCATATTAATATGAATTAAATATACAAATTTGAGAAATATGAATAAAATTTTAACATCACACTGATTTTAATGTATGTAAAAAAAAAATAAACACATAGATAACAAGCTCATTTTGAAAGTTTATTCATGTAAATTTGCAGATATAATTAATACAAATTATGGTCATGTAAAACCGGCATAAATAATATGTATTAAACGGTTAAGAGGTCTCATTCAAATACTGCCTCCGATTGAATAGAATCCAGCCATTGTTTAATTTAATTTAGATTAATCATTGAAATATAAAAAGGCAGTCTCGGAGATGTGGCGTTACAAATACTGTCTTATTTCTATGTTTACATTATGAGATTTTTTTTAATGCGACAATAGTGACAAAACACAAACTTAAACTATGTGAACATACCTACTACCTGAGTGGGCTAAAGTATCGTACATGGTTCGTTTAAGTTTCTCACATTCAAAGTGGGTTTAGGTGCAGAGCTATATCAACTAATATGTCCTAAAGATTAATGTGTTAAACCCTATATTGTCTATATATCATCATACATCACAATTTTCACTAAAGCTATCTGTACAGTATGAGTAGTTGAAGACGTTCAATTTTAATGCCAATCTATAACGACCTATGTTTTCGGTTTGTTGAGCAGCTAGTGTATTATATACATTGCTACTTTAAAAAGGTGGAGACTACATAAATTTATCTGCCATAATGCCATGTACATAATTATTTATGAAATTGAGGATTGCTAATAAAACAATCTAGGTAAAAATTAAACTATTCACAAACAAATCTATAAATAAACTTTGTTTAAAAATGTAGAACATTCAAATACTTATTATGTTTACACTACCGATTTCATGAATGTGCATCATTCACAACAGAGAGCAGCAGTAGTTAATCTTCAGACTCTTTTTGTTCCGGTTGGGTCTTCTTCAACCAAGGGTGCTGAAGGCACTCATATGCAGTGGCTCGCCGATTGGGGTCAAAATCTAACATAGGCTTCAAGAAATCAGCAAACTCTACCGCTTCCTTTTGGCTCCATTCATATTTATCAGTTAGTACAGATACTAAACCCCACGGCTTCAACCCTGTTATATTTCTCAACTCACCCTTCTTGTTGAAGAATATCTTGGAGTATTTACCAGAAGCTGCGATACGTTTTGGAATATCACCCAGCAATTCAATAATATGAGCGAGATGGTCTTCGTCTCTACTATATCCATCACCGGAATGAGGTTCAAACAGATAGTCACCAGTGGCTAACTCAAATGCCATACAGGCAGTGCTCCATATATCTGCAGAAGTTCCATAACCCGCACTCAAAAGCACTTCCAAAGAGCGATACTGCCTGGTTTGTATATCTTCAGTGAAGTGTCGGTGAACCCAACAAGCATTACCAAGATCTGCAATTTTTACTTCAATATCACACACATCAAAGGCTGGGTCTGGGTTTTTGGCAAGGAGTTTGCCTTTTGATTGAGAATTATAAGATGGCGGAGTGTCAGTCAACTCTCCTTCAGACATAGGTGTTCCGGGATCATCACCACAATTATACTGTTTATTTCTTAATTGTATTGCATCAAGATCTGTTTCAAATGCCTCGTCTTCTTCCTGTTGTAAATCTGTGCAACCATTAACATTAGAATCATTTTCAGACCGAGTAGTTTCAATAACACTTGCCTCTTCAGGTGTTTGTGGTGAATCGTCAATATCTTGAGACATTGGAGCTGACTCACTATTATTCTCCAGCTTCTTTTGCTCTTCCATCTCTTCTATCTGTTCCATCTGCTTTTTAAGAAGCATAGATTGACGTTTTGCTTTTTTCTTTAATTTTTTCTTCTTGTTTCTGCTCATTTTTGCAGTGACTACTGGTTCTTGGAACTCTTTAGGTGCAGTACTAATGAGGGAGTGCGGCAGCCTCAGCCCCAGGGAATGTAACTCAGTCGCTTCCGCTGCTAACTTTCGAATATATGTTTCATCAACACAAACCAAAACATTTTCAGGTTTTATATCGGTATGAATAATTTTACATTTGGTATGCAAATAATCCAGGCCCTCCAAAACTTGCCTAATAATTGTCTTAACATTTTCTCGAGGAATACCTCTGTAATTAGATTTGAGTATCAGTTTTAGTAAGTGATGGCCCAGAACCTCAAAGACCATACAAACATGGGTTCCATTCACACCAGTTATTTTAAAATCATTAAGCAATTGAACCGTCTTATTTCTTTTAGGATCAGCAGGGTCACTGTCGCGAACCGCTTTAAGAATTTTAATTTCATCTAGTGCTGTTTCTGTGAAATGGGGCGCCGATTTCACGACTTTCAATGCTACGAAACGCTTGTCTACAAGATCCCAACATAACCACACGGTAGAAAAATGACCCCAGCCTAATTTTCTAGTGACGTGGTAGCGATTCAGGAATAGATCTCCTATTTTGACAGGATGGTATCCTCCCTTGCAATAATCAGCACTATCTTCCTGTTCCTCGTCGTCACTGGCGTACTGCTCATCTTCGTCCTCTTCAATGGTTTCATTCGAGGAACTATGCGTTGGTTCTAGTCGATTTTGATTTTGGTTTTGATTACGCAGCCCATTTCCTTGTGCACCAGCGCCGTGCTCCTCTTCACGGGTTTTCTTTTTTCCAAGTTTATGTCGTTTCTTTTTCGCCTGAATGGCGAGTACCCTTCTGTTGACGTCTGATTTAGAACTCATTTAGTAAATTAAAACACTTTCAACACCTTACAAGATATGAAAAATTTAACGTTTCATCTCAACCTTTTTGTTTGAGTATGGCGGCCGGTTGCAGACAGAACAAAATGCGCTCGAACAAGAAATCTTAGGGTTACTATTCACAATGTTATGAACCTATGCGTACCACAGACAATAAAAATAAATAAAGGTACACAAAACCATTACGGGTTGAATAAAAATAAATATTTTAAATATATCGTTTTTGAACAGTCCTTCTTTTATTTTTTATTAAATATTTATGTACATTAATCATTAAAGTATTTATAAATTAAATAACGTTGATTAAATAAGAAAGTATCGTAAAATGTAATACAAAAAATTCAATTTTTTTTTAAATAAAAGTAACTAATTTGGCAGTCTGACATAAATTGCTTCGTGTTAACACAAAACTTTGCAAATAAAAAGCAGAACAATGAACTCATTCTTTATAATTATATAATTTTAAAACATGTTATCAAAAATTCATTACTTGTCTAAAATATAAATGAACGTAGAGTAACAGCAGACATTCGATTGATTTTAATTTATTTTGGCCTAACTTCACATTAAAACAATTTCGGTCAGTAATAAAATACCTTTAATTCTAAAAAACACAAATTAATAGTTTATTCACTAATAAAAGTTTTACATATTCGATTATTAAAAATTATTTCATTTCTATTCATTTGGCGATTACTTTTAACATTTAAAATGAATTTTATCGTTATATAGAACACTTCACAAATTTATGTTAAATTTCTTTGCTTTTATACATAAAAATAAGAAAAGATTTAAATCATTGTACCATCGTAAAATTAAACATCAAACGTCGATTTAAAAATTTTATTCAATAATCATTAAGATATCCCATAAAACGTACAAAATCACTTATTTTCATTTACATGCTTTTGACCATCTACTTCCTTTTGTTTGCATTTTGATTTAAATCTAATAGGTAATAAAACTAAGCCTCCTAGGGCTATGAATATTCCTGCAACATAAAAAGCGATACTATATCCCAATTTGTTTTGAATGATGCTCGCAACAGGCGTACTTAGTAAACTTCCCAATCCATGAAATAATATTAACATTCCTGTGGCATTTGTTAATTTCTCTAAACCATACAATGAAACTAAAACCATGCTCCTTAGACAAGCAGTGCTTGCTATACAGAATCCAAAAAGGAAGCAATAAGAATATTGATAATATAAGTTAAACGACAAACCTGATGCCACTGTTCCTAAGCCAGCAACTATACAAGTTAACGAGTATATAGATAGTGGATCTATTTTACAAGCCATAATTCCCAAGACTACTCTACCTATTGCATTTGAAAACCCTATTGCACTTACAAACAATGTACAATGGTATGGATCAACACCTGCGTCTAAGTTACGACCTTGAATAAAAACATAAGGTACTAAAAATCCAATGTAAATAAAAAATGCTGCTGAGCATAGCAACAGAAATGAGCTCTGTTTTAATAAATTGGGATCCATCATTGTTGCCAAAACACGTCTTGCTGCAGTTGTAAAAATACCCCGACGCTCCTGCATGTCGGCTGTTGTCGCAGCTCTAGATACAGCTAGTTGGTACTCCAATCCAGTTTTAGGTTCTGCTGAAGTATCCATCATACTCTTTTGATAAACGGGCAATTTTTCTAATTTTCCATCATAGAAAGCATCATCCCTGTACATAGGACGGGACTGAGGCACATGTTCTTCCCAACGGAATAATCTCGCCCAAAAACGTGACTTTTTTTCGGGTTTTTCCACAGCTTCTGTTACATCAGCGTTAGCAGTGTGTGTGTGATCTTTCACATTACTTCTCGAAATAATATCCTTAATCTGTTTCATTTGCTGTCGATTCGCAACAGTTTGAGGACCATGGGTCATTAAGGTAAGTTTTGAAACCGGTGCAGTAGATGGACCTGGTTGACCAGACGGGGTCGTAGCACCTTCTTCAACTATAGCTGCCGCCGTAGGAAAGTTATAATTAGAAACGGCACTAAAGAGACGTTCAGTCTTCGTAGGAACTAAATTATCAGCTTTGGTAGATGAAGCAGCCAGGCGTAGACCTGCAGCTGATAAACTCGGTAAGTAAGTAACCGTTCGAGTAGGATCTTCGGTTGTCTTCATAACAGTCAAAGAAAGTAATGGTCTAAACGTCATACCGATAAAATATATTAAAGCAAACAGTCCAGAATGAAATAAGGTTGTGTTACGCCACCCAGATAAATCAATTAAATAGGTATTAAGAGGGAACATAATCATGACACCGATGCTTGATCCACATGTTGATATTGCCATAGCAATTGGCCGAAGTTTTTCGAAATAAAATCCAACAATCAATCCTGCCGATAAATTAATCATACAGTAACCGATTCCAGCCAACGCACCGTAAAATATACACACGGTAGCGTAATCCGTCGTAAAATAAGTTGCAAAAAGAGAAAAAGAACAAATTACAGATCCTGACATGATACAAGACCGAAATCCGAATCGATTTATGTAAGCGGAAGCAAAGGGACCTCCAATGAAATATAACGCAATTGCTATTGAATTTATGAGTGCAATCAAAGATTCTGGCTCATTTAAATCATTGCTCATATCGTTAAGGAAACTGCCAAAAGTAAATGCTGCTCCATCAAGGATAAATATGCTAATAAAAGATGCTGTCACAACTACCCATCCCCATCCCCCCTCACTAGGAACTGATATCTGGGCTGTGATTTCTGTTTCTTCTCCTCCTGATAAATTGTCTGGTCTACTAATTACTCTGCTTGGTATAACCAAAATGTTTTTTTTAGCTTCGGGTTTAGCCGTTCCTCCTTTAGGCATTATATGACGTTTACCATGATTTTTGATAGCGTTTTACGGAAGCCCTCAACCATGTTTTAAAATACATATTTCATTTTCTGCAAAATAATTTCTTCCTTTGTATTATTTTTATACATAAACTTACTTCTATTTTTCTGTCTATATCAGACTCCGTGACGATTATATGTCAAAATATTACCCGTGCTTATTTTTAAAGCAGAATAAAAATCGGTCTTCTTTGAACACAGGGTAATTGAAAACTAAAATCAGATAATTGTTGTTTTCCGTTGTTTATTCAATAGCAAATCCATATTATAAATTTAAAAAATAAATATATTATGTGTTTTTAAATAATTTGCTGTAGCCGTGTATTATATATTGTTTAACTCGAATAAAGCCGCCAATATAAATATAAAAAGATTAAAAGCCAATGCTAATCCTTATAATCATAATTTATTGAAAGTAAAAATTATATATATTTTGTGATTGTTTAGTATGGCGTTGAATCAAATGTTTATTCCTATTAAGCATATTAAGTTACTAATCCTATTGATTTACTAAAAACAGTCATTTTCATATGTGATATTATGTGTTTTTTGTGAAAACTTTAATTTTAATTTTATGAGTCTGTGTTAACGAATTACTATAAATTACTGCGGCCAAATTTATGAGTGTTTATAAAAAGAACTTTACGTGGCTTTTGTATCTATCTATGGTTTAAAACGATTTAGTTTGGAGGGAACTCTTCTACTGTCAATTGTCATTAGTAATTTACATTTTATAAATTAAGTTATATTAAAATACAGAAATGGCGCAAATAGCTATTACTAACTTTTATAGGATTAAAAAAAGGCGTGCCGAAGAAGAGCTTGAAAGTTCAAAGGACAAAATATCGCGTATCGAATGCATTTCAAATGCCCCAGCGGAATGTAAACAAGACATTTCTTTTGGAAAAGTAAATGAAATTTCCGGTAATGTCTTAAAATTAAAAGTTTCCCCCATAAAAAAGTCAAAAATAGACCTAAATGAAGCAGCAGAGCAAAAGATATCTAAGTCAGATGACCAACCTAACACCAAGAAACAAACTGAGATTTTTACGAAGAAAATCAACGCCTCCAACGTTGTTAAACCTTCTGTGTCTGCAAAACTATCTTCAATCTCTGCAGCTCGTAAAGAGTTAAGTTTAGGAGACATTAGAAAGAAACTTGCAGGAAGTTCTAGGTTACAAGAAATAAAAACCTCTGCTGACCGTCTAAGTAAAAATATAGGACAATTTCTCGAAAGCACTAAGACACCGAATTTAAAAGGGTTTAAATCTCTTGATGTGGATGTACCGATAAGGTGAGTTCTCAGTAATATGACATGTATGTATTTGCATAGTTATATGATTCTATGACTACAGAATCAGTATAGGTTATAGTGTTATTATCTTTTTGCATAAATATAATAAACTAATCCATAAGTAACCTAATAGTCTAGTTAAACACATTAAAAAACATTGTACACTTGACTCACTCCCAATCTTATTAGGAATATGTTCTTTTGTCTCTTGGTGTTTTTTTTTGCTAAATACCTTTTTATTATTTATAAAGAATCATAAGTTGTTAAATGATATTCCATTATAATTATATTCATGCCAAGTTAGCTTTTGCAGCTTCTTTGTGTGATGGTCACCTCATCTATTTGATTGTATTGGATATTTGCAAAGAATGAACCAAATGTTATGATTATGATAGATACATATCTTCTGAAACCAAACATTTTCATTATTTGATTGAATCTTCAAATTTGGATTTTATTATTCTACATGAAATTATTAATTTTTAACCATCAAGAACTAAATAATGACAATCAAAATAAGTTTGTTAAATTTTATTAAAATTTTGTTAATTTCAGTCCAAGTAAAATTCGAATTGCTCCACCGGTCCCAGAGAAGAAAACTGAGACAAATGATCAACTGCAGAGACCTTTCATTTCACCAAGAAAAGTAGTTGTCAGTCCTATTAAAAGTCCAAGCAAGGTAATCAAAACAACACAAAATTATGAGATATATTTAGATATCAATATGTGTAGTTGATTTGTTTTTGTTACAAGATGGTATTTGTTAATCATTGATCTTCCTGGCTTTGGATTTCATGTTTGAGTGTAATGTTGTCTGGCAACTGTTCATTTCTTTTTGTGCCCATGTATTGGATTCCTTTATTAATGACTTATACCTTATACTTATATAATTCTCTTAAATATTAAATATGTAAGTAAAAAATTGTTAAAATATCAGAGATATTTAACAACTTTATTTATATAATACCTTTTGCAACTTCAAAACTTCCCTAAAATTACACAAACATATGAATTTGTTTATAATAAATCAAGTTTAATTTTCTTTT
>DWIB01000394.1:0-10012 GCA_018248155.1 Cressida cressida
AAGAACTGGTTATGTAGTACCACTGTAAACATTTTGCAATTTCAAGTGTTTTATTTATTTTAAAACTAATTTGAATAAGTGTAAATAAAATTATACAAATGGTTGACACCAATATCATTTCCAAATGTAATAAAATTTCTATACTCTCTATATTCTTATTGACACATTCACCAATTGTTAAATTTTTTGTGTAAAGTAATATCTACTGCATATATTTTTTTTCTTAAAAAGTATGAGGTAAATTACTTCTTAAAATAATTAGACAGAAAAATAATTTAAGATCATCTAAAAAGAGAATTATCTTTGTGTGTGTTAATATAGATTGTAGCGGTTGCTTATATCAAATTTATCAGAAAAAGGTCAACGATCAGTGAAAGATCTTTAACCGAAGCCAATGGCCAGCAGTGAATGTCTAATTATTATTTTGAGATCTGTAAGACAAAGGTTAATGAAATTTCTTTATATGAATGTCAATGAAATATAACTCTGATATAATGGACTAAACCATATACAAATTTGAGTCGAGATATGTTACAGTAGATCATAATGTCACTATTTATATTGTATGAGTAACAGTTAATTGTGTTCAGGCATTGGAGACCACTTACACCTTAGTGAAAATCGAAACATGTCAAATCATTAGACAGACCATACTACATTGTAAGGGTTGTTGTTTATAGACAACATTCAATCTCAGACTAATGTCCAGATTTCTGACCGCAGATATACCACTTCTGTTCCTGTCCACCATAATAATTTCAATCTTAAAATATACAATGCTTACACTATCAAAGTGTATAAGTCTAGACCTGTGAATGTTTAATAATTTTCTTTAAAGTGGTTCTCACAAATGGTCAGTATTGGCTAATTCAGGGATCACAAAATGTTTAGTAACAATGAATTTACAGAAGAGTCGCAATGCAGTGGGGGATTGCGTCTCCTTGTACATTACACACAAACATGCAAACATTAATTTCTTTTGAAGTGAAGTAGCCATTTAGGCTGTGCTCATCTTGCAGAGGTGCCGAAGCTGCATGATCTTGATGTCGTCCGTGCCGAACTTCACCACCCCCTCTTGGTTCTCTATTGAAATCAGTTGTCCAACAGCTTCACGGTCCTCTCCCGCTATAACCTGTATGAAGAAGGAAATATAGCAAAATGTATAAGAAATTTAAAAAGAAAAGTACATTGATGGTCCATTATTTTGGGGTGAATATCCATTTAAAGTTTAAGACATCACAGTCGCAAAGAACCGATCGGCGTGAAGATGTTCCGGGAAAACGAACATATTGCCTAGCGGGAGAACCCATTATCTTATGATAATATCGATACTTATCATCTTACCTCAAAATGATTAACGAAGTACGTCATGGTAAGTGTTACTTAATGTCCTTCGATCATCTCGCTCATGTCGTCTTTCGATTGGTATAAAAATGTTTACCTTAACACGGTCGCCGGACTGCGGCACGACGGGCGTGATCAGCGAGTTGGGCAGCGTCACCACGCGCTCTTCTAGCGGCAGGAACACGCTGCAGGTGCCGCCCGTCACCGAGCGGACCGTACCCGTCTGCCCGCGCACCGCCTCCTCCGCGCTCGCCGACACTCGTACCTGCGTACAGCGTAGTCACATGTTAAAGACATCTCTGCGTACATATTGAACGGGATACGAGTTACTTATGAAATACACATGTGAACAAATAGGCGGCGTTACCTCAACTTCGGTCGTGTGCCAGTCGGGCGTGTCGCTGGGTCCCGCGGGTGTGGACGGTGTGTAGGACGGCGAGCTAGGCGAGTAGGCCAGAGGGCTGGGCGCGCCGAGGTAGCGCGCGGGGAAGCCGGCCGGGCTCGGGCTGGGCCGATACGGGCTGTACGAGTGGTCCGAGCCGTACATGGTGCCGGGCGTTTGCGGCGTGAACGGGCCCTGTCCGTAAGAGCCGGACTCGTACGCGGGGCCGGCGGCGTCCTCGAACTCGAAGTCGGGACGCGCGGGCGTGGCCGCGGCGGTAGGGTCCCACGCGCCGTGCGCAGGCGTGCGCCCGCCGTCGTGCGAGGGCGTCGCCGAACCATAGTGCGGGGTGCGCGCGCCCGACTCGTATATAGGCGTCTGCGAGCCGTGCATCGGTGTCTTGATGCCGGTCTCGCGGTACGTGGGCGTGTGCGAGCCCGTGACGCGCATCGGCGTGCGCGAGTAGCTGGTGGCGCCGCCGCGCGCGCCCCCGCCCGCCGCCGCGATGTGCCCGCGGTCTACGGATATCGTCTGGCACATGGTGTGCAGCTCGACGCGCGCGGTGCTCCCCGTCGCATCTTTCACGATACCGACGTTGCCCTTGTACGGACCGCCCGTTATCTTGATCGTCTGCCCGATGAGCTCGCGATCGCGCGCCACCGCGCCTCTGCCGCCGCGGCCGCGCCCCCGCCCACCGCCCGCGCCCCGCGCCGACGGGTGCATCGGGGACTGTATGCGCGGCGACATGAATCCGAGCGCCAGCCCGGTGGACGTCGCCGCATTCTTGGCACCGCCCGCCAACTGCAAGTGGCGCGTCTTACAAACGAAGATGCCGCCGTTGTCGAGGTACATCCGCGACTGCAGAAATGCAAAGTTCTTGTACAGGTGCTTGATCTCACCCTCGCGGCCTGCGTGGGGGCCGTCGATCACTTTCACGATGTCCTTCTTCTGAATCGTGTTGTGTTCTGAATCCAACGCCGTAGTGAACCTGTTCTCGCGACGCTTTTGCAATGCCTGAGGTTTGCACTCGATCACTTTACCCTGCATACCTAATACGTGGAAGTTCTCTTTCTCCAACCTCACGATCACCCCTACAGTCTGCGGATCCAGTTGGACCATATCACCCCACTGGAACTGTCCCAATGAATCTACGCCGGTAGCCATGTCCGAACACAACTGGAGGTCTCGAGGTAAGACCTCCAGCTCGTGCATCGTCAAGTCGGACACGAGGACTACTCTGTGCGGCTCGACCCGAACTATCAAGCCCGTGTCACCCTCGTAGCGGCCCGCTAATACCTTCACGTGGTCACCTTGCTTAAAGTACTTCCTCAGCTCGTTTGGTTTAAACACTAGTGGATCTTTCAGCGCGTCGTGCTTGGGCATGACGGTAATCATAGAGCCATCTATTGCAATGATCTTCGCTTGCAAATTAGCAAGATCGCCGGAACACACTTCGACGTTATCGCCCATGGAAAATGAATGAAGACTCGTAGGGTCGTCCTTTGCGGGTGCGGCAAGTTCAATATCGATTCCTTCAGGCTGTTCTTCAAATCTCTCTAACTCAGTAAGCGAAGGTTTAACACCTTCGGCTAAGATTGCCGACATGGTGAAGTTTTTATATAAGAAACCTTTCCTTGAATACCTATTGCCTTCGAAGATGAGAAAGTCACCATCGGAAGTGACTTCGCCGCCGATAGCGCGTATGGCCTCAGGGTCGAACGGTTTCGCGACCGGGCGCCGTTTTTTCTTTCTTTTGGCGGCTTCACTTTCGCTTTGTACTGTTCTCAAGGCACCTCTCAATCTCGTGTAGTCTATTCTCGGCAGCAGCTTCAAATGAACTTGATTTTGCGCCAGATCCACGTAATCTACTTGAGCTATATCGTCTTTGTACAATCCTCTTTTCAATCGGACCCATTGCTTTGGTTTCAAACCGGATTGCTCTTTGACAACCCTGAGAACATCTGTCATTTCTTTGATAGGTACCATGTCTTGTTTCCAAATACCTATCCTTAATGCACTAACATTATTTATGATAGCTTTAACATGTGTTTGTTTGTAAGCCTCGACGTATATGTATCCTTTAACACCTTCAGGAGCTACAACTGATTTAATCTGAAAAGGCTCTTCTGAATTCTTATAGGCAATAAACTTCCTCATAAGGAGAAGGACGGTGGATTTTTCTTCACCTATATGACATTTTACCATCCATAAGTTGGGATCCTTTATCCCCGGGAGAAGAGTTTGTTGCGTGATCTCGTCCGACATTTCCTCACCTCCTTCGCCGAAGTGGCGCAAAGCTGCAGACTCGTCAGCATATTTATTCCGGAGATATTCTTCGATTTCCTCTTCTTTCTGTGAATCCCAAAGGTTGGTTCCTCTTCGGCGGCCCTCGATTTCGCGAGCGGTGGGTCCAATTTCATCAACTTCATTTCCCACAATACCCATTTCCTGGGCCCCTTCTTCCCATTCATCATCTTCGTCAACTTCGTCATCCACCTATCACACAAAAATTATAAAAAAACGTAAATGATGAACGTAAATGTACAAAATATATAGATCATTAAACTTACCTCAGCTTCATCAATAATAAATCCCCCATACCGACTATCCTTCTTCCGCTTCTTTCTTCGCCTCTCTTCTTCTTCATCTTCATCATATTCTTCAGAATCTACAAGATCTTCACCCTCAGGTTCCTGTTCATCCTGTGATGTTATAGTTCATATTAAGTATTTCTTGTGTTACACAGTCACACGAAAATATAATTGCACATAAGAATAATATACTGATTATTTTTAGGCTTTTAAAGAAATCACAGAAAATAGGTGTTTACTTATTTTTAAGAATAAAGTTATATCATAATATATTTATTATGTTACATTAACCATTTTACAGCATACTCCTACTAGAAAAGAGAGTACGAGTACCTGCATTACATCTCAACGCAAACAAACTATCAATAAATGTTGTAAATTACTACTGGTTGCAACAAGATATTCTATGATAATAATTTTCAATAGTTATAAGATGCTTAGAATCAGACATAGTATATCTGAATATGAATAAAAAATACAAATACAGGGAGAATCACCAAAATTCATCATTGGATCTACAATTTGCACAGCAGTAACAGGAAACTGGATCAGTTGTTTGTACTTTTCAGCGATGCTGCAGATATAGTCCAGCAATGTAACCCCCACAACAGTTAGGCTTAGTAGTTAGCCCGAGCACATAAATATAACCAATCCAATTTGTTCAGGTGGTATTAGGTTTACTGGTATGAAATGAGTGTTAAGATACAACTGTGTTGGTGGGAAAGATTTGTTGAGCCCTAATTTTTATTCTATTTGGTTGGCATGACATTTGTTAAATATATTCAAAACCTTACAGTCGTTGAACAAACAACATCATATTTTTTCATTGTGTTAAAAATGTCTAATTTTGTACGGAAAAGTAATGATTTGCAGAATTAGTTTTTTGTTTCCATTTGAAGAAAAGTGCATTGAATGTTTGTCGAGGCATACGGTGATTGTGCTCTATCAGGAGCAACATGCAAAGGATGGTTTCAACGGATCAGAGATAGTGATATTGATGTGAGAAATAAAGAATGTGGAAGACCACCAGAAAAGTTTGAAGAGGCAAACTGCAAGCAACATTGGGTGAAGATGATACTTTGAGTCAAAAGCAAACGGTGGCCATGTTAAATGTTGCACAACACAATTTCTGACCGCTTGAAAGTTATAAGAAATATCCAATAGTGTGGAAAGTGGGTGCCACATGAATTAAATGAAACACAAATGGAAAACTGGAAAACACACTTGTGAAATGTCGCCTCAAAGACATAATAAAATTAGTTTTGCATTGAATTGTTCTGATGATGAAAAATTTATTTATTTTAAGAATCCTAAACAGAGAAAGTAATGGGTTAATCCAGATCAGACATCGACAGTGAAAACAGGTCGATTTAGTAAGAAGGCAATGCTCTGTGTTTGGTAGGATCAAAAGGTTGTGGTTATCATTAGCTTTTTTTAATCAAATTTTTATTGAGGCTTTAGTTCACTTGAAGTGACTATGCCAGCCTCATGGGGGATCTCAAAAAGAAGCATCATCTTTGTGATATTGCAGTTTTCCAAAAACAATATACTGCTTTTGCCATGTGTGATATTGGATTGCCCAACATTTAGTTGGCCATTGTGTAGAGCAAGTCTCCCAAAAAACTCTCTCACACAGTGGAGTAGTACACTCCACACACAGTCGGTGCGGTCACAATCTAACAAAACATGTAGTAAGTCCTCCATTTTAACACAATTTTCACAAGTGTCAGTATGAGTTACTCTCATTAACACGGGGAACTTATTTATTCCTGCTTCTATTTGATAAAAGCCCATGTTAGTAAAATCAGGTTTCTGTATCTCATCAGTATTGAAAGACATTGTGACAGGATCCCCATCAAAAAGATTTTTTTTTTGTTACTACAAACTGCTTATTTTTCATAACATTCTGATAAAAATCTGTGCTTGTTTTCCTTAAATTCCTATTATTAAGTTCCATCTTTTTTAATCATCATTTGTTTTCAAAAAAGCTTCCTCTTTTGTTGCCAAATTTGTTCTATTTTACAATGTTCTACTTAATCAGTTTCATTTTAAATGTATGTTTATTGTACAAATTTTAATTCTTAGCATCTCCTTACTGAGTTTTTGCCTAATTCAACTATTTGTTTTGGATTTTAAAGATTTTTCATCATAATACTAGGTAGTAATTTACTAATTTAATTTTGTATTCTTATTTAAGACACTCACTCATGCAGGAATACCACACCTTTGTAGGCAAAGGTAAAGAAGCCTCATTAATTGTAATAATTACCTCAACATCTTCATCGCCCGAGGCCTCTTTAGCCTCGTCGTCTCTGTTCCGGCTGCCGTCGGAACCCGCGGAGCGGCTTCTGGTGAATATTTGTTATTGTAATTATGTACCTCTTTTAGACATCTACAATATAGCAGTCAAATAGCATAGTACCACGTCCCAGATAAACACTGTAATGTTTATACCTAGATCGAGAACGAGATCTTGAACGTGATCTAGAAGGACTCCGAGAAGGACTTCGACTCCCTGAGCGCGATCGAGAAATAGAACGTGACCTAGCGGAATGATTAGATGCACCACTTCTTCGTGATCTAACTGAAACAACACTTGCGGCATCCGAACCGCTACCTGAGTAGTTACTTGCTTCTGAGTCCGACATTGTACCTTTTTAAAGATACTTCATGACATAATATTCCCCAATGCAAAAATTCAATTAAATCCAATAAACGTCCAAGAAACGTAGCCAAAGGACGTGACAAGAACAGATTAAAAATAAATATTGAAAAAGCAGTTATCTGTGTTAATAGACATATACGTATATATATATATATAAATACGACCAATAATTAAAATATATAAATAATATAAATTTTTATTTCTGTGTTTTTTCACATTTTTTTGATTATTAATGAGTACTTTATACGATTTCTCTTTCTATAATGTACAATTTTTACACCATATCAGTAAAGATGATTACATCGTTCAGTATTTTCCACCGTATACAAAAATAACGAACAGCTCTTACAAATTTTATTTCTTTTTATACATAACAATATTTGAGACAATAATTTGCGACTAGTTTTCAATATTGTCTATGATATGAGCACCAATAAAAATAAATCCTTTCTTTTGTCTATTGATTCTCCGCGGCCCCATCGACTAAGTAAAATTTTAATAAAATTTCACAAATATGAAGATATTGTGAGAGAATTAGATTGTTGTTACATAATACTTCGAAAATAAACCAAACACCATATTTATCAAGCGCTAAGTAATATTCCGCGGATATTAAAATCTAATATTTCCCATGCACACCTATCCTCTGATCGTGAAATAGCTATCCATAGGATACTTGTACTTTTGGTAGGAAGTGTTGTGTTTTTGTGTGTGGATTTGTATCGGTCTTGAGCTCGTAAGTGCTGGACGAAGGGAGTCGGTGCGGAGGTGCAGTGGTGCATTGCGGTGAGGCGCTGTGCAGTTCGTCATGGAGCAGTAGGAGTGCAGGCGAGGCACAGCGCCAGGGCTCCCGTGGGGTGTCATGTTGGAGACGCGGTCGGCGCGCGCCGCAGACTCGGTGTGGGCGAGCAAGCCGTTGCCGGCGCCGCACGCTATGGCCAACGCAAGGCACGGGAAAAATGCTCAGGTACCACTTATCAACCTCGATCTGTGAGGAACTCACTAACAAACAATAATAAATACATATAACCATTTAATTATTTACACAAATATGTATTTTGCAAATTTATAACAATTTATCATATCCTAAGGTAGTGTTGAATTGAATAATTGTTTACAGAGGCATTCTCAAAAGTTTTAAAAAGGTTTGAGAAAAATCTATTGAGTTCACAATCATTGTTACTATGATTATTGTAATCCACCATACACCCATAAAAATTGATTTGATACATACACTCACTAATGCTGATTTTATTAATTCAACCCAATTACTAATTGGAAGCAAAAAGTCGCAGAACTACGAATTATAAGATTTGTTTTTGAAAATTTTATTCCAATTTCTTTTATGAAAAGGTAAGGTTTGTTACCAGTTATTAGTTTTTTCTTTTAATGAGTATATTGTATCTTTATGTATGCCTGTGTATTGTGTGTATAGAAGTCAAATCCTATTTAGATTAAGAGATTCACCACTAAAATCAAAATCAGGTTATTATTAAAATAATGTTCCTCCTGAAATTTTACTCATAATTTTTTCACTTTGGGAAGTTAGCACTTGTGACCACTTTTCAGATCATCAGTCGCATAAAATTGTTCTAATAAAACAAGTAATTCTTACAAAATAATACTAATTCATTTCATGGCAGACTTGGGGTAATTGACATGACAGAAGGTGATGATTTTTTCCTTAATAAACTAAACAATAAGACATGAGATTCAGCTGATAGTAAATGGTATGCTTGCCAATGACTAAGTGTAACTATTAAGATGGTAAACACAGCATCAAAATGCAGTCATAACCTCGGGATATATGACGTTAAGTTGCTTCGCCAAATTAATTTCAATAGCTACCACGCCCTTTCCACAGGAACACAGTAGTATTTACACACTACTACTTACCCATTTACCTAGATGATACATAAGTGGCCTCTGCCAATAGAGACCTACCTACCATCAGTTGATGTTACTGCCAGATTTCCAAGTTTCCCATACTAAAATAAAATCAGGCATTAAATATATCATCAGAAAACTTCATGGCATAGTGAGCTTTTTCTATTTGAAACAAATTATAAATAATATGTACTCTATGTTTTAGATTTATCAAAAGATCATAAATACCTTAATTGTAATGAGATGAATGAAACTTATTTTACAAATGTAAATAATGAGTGTAATTATTATTTACTGTATTTGTTTGTTTTGTGAGTAATATTAAAATATCAAATGCAGTTGATGATGAATATTGATTGTGCAAAAGTTTTATGTTTCAATAGTTTTGTTCAAATTTTGCTTCCAATTTTTTAATCTTTATATATATAAAAAGTCTAGAAAGCATCCAGGTATAGCACCTACTCTTTGTTACAAGTGTTATAATGACTATTTTAAGTTAGGTAATTATTAAACAGAACCTTGGACTTATTATCCATAAGCATGAACTGAGAAACTGGTTGCACTGCACTGGCTTAGGTGGGTGTTAATTTAAGATTAATAGGTAGTTACTTAAATTATGATAGGATTTTCTATAGTATATCTTAACTGATCACAAGGTTTGTTTTTAATATTTTTCACGTGTTGTGATAGCTTCCTACTTTTACAAATTTTGAAAAGAGTAGAAACTTGGTAGGTAGGTTAGTAGATGGAGTTGGAGCCATTGTTTTTTTTTAATAAATTTCATATCGATTGCTATCTGTAAAATATACACAATGTGTGACATAATTATGAAGAATGACGACTTTTTTGTCAGTTCTTAATATAAGAGAACTTTATAAATTTATTATGTTAAGAATAAAATTCCAGAACAATTTTTATATATCATATTTGATAGTTAGTTTAATAGGCCCTCATGTCTGATGAGAATCTAGTTAGAACATTGGCGTAAAATACGACGACATCGCATATGTATCTCTAAAATGGATTTCGATTGCTACACAAACATTTCCTGCGAAATTGGATTACCTTGAAATCACATGCACGGCAGTATATGTCAATAACAGTGAAAGAAGTAGTCTGTTCTTTTTTTTCTCAATTATCACG
>DWIB01000395.1:0-10009 GCA_018248155.1 Cressida cressida
TATATATATATAATGTATATATATTTAATATATGTTTATTTTTTTCTGGGTGAATATATTGTACAAAAAAGACAAAATTAATTTATCATAAGTTTATATGCTACTACCGTACATGAAATTCGAGAAAAAAATGTTCTGTACATTTAAGACTTACCCGTGAACAGAAGAGAAAGCTAAACCGCCTAAACCAATTTCGGAAAGGTGCATTCTTGTTGTACCGAGTTCATAGTACTTCATTTTGTCTTGAGTTTAAACTCGACACGCACAAGTTCTCGCTGAAGCCTCCGAAAGTGGTGTGACGAAAAGGGCGGTTATCCGTCAACTATAAAGTTCTTCCTCTTCTTCTTCTCAATTATGGCTTATCCGCGGTTTGTGCGTGTGCCAGTGTCAAGTGTATAGATAATACATAAAAGAATATATAACCGAAAATTAATTTGAAAAGTGATCAGACTAGCTAGAATTTAATTAATTTATAATTTTAAATCTAATTAAAAATATGTACATTTAAATTTTTATTTTACAATCTACAATAAACTTATTTAATACACTATATACAAGAGGCTTATTATCTCTAAGTAGTAAACTATAAAGTTGCCTCATTAAATAAGTGGTCGTGAAAAAACTCTGTACGATTACAGGCTTTTAAGAATATTAGATAAATTGTTTTTTTTTTTTTGTTGAAATTATCTTTTTTAATGAAGAATATAATATACAAAGGAGAATTTTTTTTGTACAAATATTGTACAAAAAAAGAATTTGTTTTTTAAATCAAATACAATCTAATTGTATTGCCATATCATTGCAGAGTTTTATTTATATTTTTTAAAACCTGTACTTTCAAATCATTTACGTTTTATTTAAAAAAAACATTTTGTGTTTTTTTAAATAAAACAATTTTTCAAGTAACTATCAATTAGATATTTGTTAATTAAACTGCTCGTTTCAGTAGGTGCAAGTAATTTGAATAAATGTCAGTACGTCATATTATCATTTGACAATTGTATAGCTTGTTTATAGACGATCGTAGGGCACGCGGCTGAAATTAAAATTAGGAGATAAAATCTTAATAATATTTTAAAATCTTGTATATTCTGTACATGCTAAACATTTAAGATGCAAATCATCTTAAAAGTCTAATTGTATTATATTTAGAAGGTAAGGATTTAAAGTGAAACAGCAATGAAAGGCATTGTTTACATGTTCTCAAATAATTTTTGGAAGTGAAATCTAACTTTTTCATTTATACATATGTGTATACGTATTTATATTTTCCTCCGCGGCTCAAAATCCAAACTGTGCACACAAATTTGCAAAGGTATTTTCTTTTAGGGTACTTAAAAAAGTTAATCTATGTTAAATAAAATCTGAATAATATTAAATGTAATATTTAAGAATTTTTATTGTAAAAAAATAATTAGCTTTGTATTACTATGTTCTTGATGTATGTATTGTGTGTAAATGTTATTGTAGATAACAATGAGAACCAGAGTATTTCGTTGCCGACCACTCTCAACTCGTATCCTGGCCATCTTCCTGTTGATTCTTGCTCTTGCTGTCTACTGCTATTACTATAATGTAACTCCTACTGCATACAACAAACCAAGTGAGTACTTAATTATAGGGATTATGCGTTAGGGGTTACAGAAAATGTTTTTAAAGTAAAGGGTTATTTATTTTATATACACTATTACTCTGAAATCAAAATAGTTTTTTTGTTCATATTATGTTAAAAAATCAAATCTTAAAGTATTATTTTTAACAAAGAAATGAGTGAAAATTGATAAAAATCAATGAAATTGTTCAGATTATTCAAAAATTTTCATTTTGTCAAACATTCATTAAGAGCTGTCTAAGGACTAAATTTATTTATTTTAGGTCACAGGAAAAAAAAGTATTATGTGACATAAAGTCTTTTACTCTACTCAAAGTGTTCAATTTTTCAAAAATGTTTATCACTTCACCAAATAAATATCAGTTTACATTACAGATAGCTGTTGAATAATATTTTTAAGATGTATTACTTAGTTTAATATTCAACAATATAATACTATGCAAAGAACATTTTCACATATGCTTCAAGTCAAAAAACATCTGGTACAGAACTTTCCAAAGCGCTCTAAATTATATTCCTTGGTTTGACTCCGCCAATCTCTCAAGGTAGCTTCTCAGTGTGCATTTGGGGTAAGAGCGGTATGTTACAATGAACAAGTTCCTCCTGGTAATGAGAGTAACCCATACTGACATTTATGATTGTTGTGGTAAGACGGAGGGCTTTTTTTAATTTTACTTTTATTGAGGCTTTAGTTCACTTAGTGTGACTATGCCGGCCTCATGGAGGAAATTTATGTCTCTTAAATAATTATATGTTTATAAGTTACAGCATGTTATTATATATCATGTGCTTTACACAGAACAATAAAAGTAATTTTTAATTACAATAACACTCTAGAAATCTAAAATAACCAAGTATTTATATTACTGTTCCATTCCATTGCATTTCCATATAATTCAAGTTTTAACATTGGAAAGGTATACTTATTATTTATATTTCCACATAACGTTCGAGAGGTTTTTAGAAGTTAGTACTTTGAAAAGTTTCAAGTTTTTTCATTTTGTTTGTCGAACTCATCATTGTTAATGGTATGATGGAATTTTGCAATCATTTTTTGTGAAGCTGTTGGTCCGTATCTTTCCCCTTGCATAGAGCAATATCTAAACTGGACGTGGGTCGTTGGCCACTGCTGGATAATTTCTGCTTCCCGATCTGCTTAACAACAACGGCCGCTATAAAACGCTTTTGATAGTCCCGTACTTGCCTATTAATGCAACTATAACTACAGATTTCGCACTACAGATAAGAGCTGCCAAATCTATAAATAACGTTTTTTTTCTGTATGCATAAGGTTTCATTTCAAGATTTGTCGCAAAAATTTATAGTACATACCTTTCTTTTATCATACTGAATTATTTTCGAGTATACATATTAAGTATTAATAACTTTATATGATACCTAAATAATCCAAAATAAACTTTCAAAATGTACTTTCTCTTAAAATGTTTACATATCCGTAACCATAAACAATTATTCTTACCAAACCTTTTTATTTTCAGGTAACAATCTATTGAGTATTAAAATCGGTGAACGCAAGTTGCTACCATTTCCGCGCCAGAAGCTCCAAGAAGAAGTAAGTGTTACTAAACTAAATAAATATTGTTACTTAAAGTTCAAACACAAACGAAATTATTGTACTTAATGATTTTATAATTAATCTTTGGTGTATAAACTGTAACTGTAAAAAGATGAGTACAACGGCGAAAATAAAGTCGATTGTAAGAAAAAAATAGTTCTTACCAAGTATATCTAAAAACTTTTATTTTGTTTGAATAGTGAAAATTTCTATTCTAAATAGTAAACAGAAGTTATTGAAAAATTAGTTAACAATGGTCGTAAATTACAAGATGTCGATAAACTTACAGTTTTCAATGTTCCTGTTGTGTATTCATTGTTCAGACAACAGTATACAAATTTGAGTTGCTTGCTAAAATAATTATTGTCTATAATATATTTTGGGTAAATTAAATGAGAAAAACTGGAGGAAGTTGCGATGTCTTAACTATTCATTTAAGCATAACATCAACATAATGATTGAGAGAAACATCGTGCAAAGTAATAGTTGTTTAATATATGAGAAATATAATTTTCTTGTTACTCGTGCATAATAACTGATAAATACGTATCCGAAATATAACAAATCTAAATATATATTGGTACCCACCAAAATAAGTTCACTTTGTACAGTTACGTAATGGTTTATCGGGTTTGTTTTTTAATCTTTACAAATTATACGATTATCATTGACTTGAAAAGGTCAAATGCACAAGTAAAAAGGCAAAAATTATTCAAAAAATACCCATTGTTGAATATTTTATCTAATTATGGGTTTCGTTTTATTTTAAAAGGCAGAAGGAGAACAATGTTCGGTTGTAAAGGAGAGCACAGCTGATATAGACACAGTTTCAATCTTCCCATCCTTTGAATTTCAGGTAAGAAAATCATTACTATAACAATCTTTATATCATATAGCTTATGCTACAGTTTTGTATTTATAGCTTTAACTTATCTCATAAAGCCGAAAATGTGTATAAAAATAACAGTATTTCGATTCCTTATACATATAGTGTGATTGTGCAATAGTAAGGAAGTTATCTGTCTATTGAAAATCCTAACAAAGTATCATAATTTACTTTACAAAGAATCGTTGTAGTTATATTTACATACATATATTTGTTGTGACAGCAAGGAGTAATTACAAAGAAACGTATGCATTCCTCGGGATTAAAAATAACACTGTAGTTACAGTAGTTAAGAGATGCGTCCTATCGATCGAGATCGACTTTAAAATATAATCTAGGTGGTGATTAATAGAAACTGTGAAGGTTTACTTTTCCCTCCTCCATTACCGACAATATTGGACACAGTGGCCATATTTATGCCGATTTTATAGAGTTTTGATAACGACTGTTAATTAAAGGTAACCGTTACACTTGTTGTTAAGAAAATTTTACTCGTTATATTACCGAAGACTAATTCACGGGTAATACGGGTAATAAATTCAGAATTATCTTTTACGGAAAGGCGTAGAGACGTTTTCTCTAGTAAATCATGAATGCTTTTGTAAGATAGTCATTGTAATTTGTTGTCAAAGAATTGCTGTATGTATATAAATCCTTAAAAAATGATTTATTATTTATTTTCTATATACTTTTAAAGTTTATTTCTGGGACTTCTACGATGACTAATGTAAAATTATTCAGAGTTCATGATCATTGGTCAAGGAGTATTTATTCACATTACTATAAAGGTTCTGATTAAATTTTGTTTTCGTATTCAGGCAGTTAGTATTTTTTAACAAACTCCATTATCTTTATCTTGTTTTAATACAGCTTGGACTTACTTTTAATAGTGATTGTTTAAAACAACAGAGCTTCGAGCCAGAATTATACGGGGTTCTCTTGTCGTGGAATTATTGGTTCTCCTATTACTACTTTTACTAAAAACTAATTTTCACCTACATTGCAGCTCCACTTTCCATCAAGTGGGATCATAGTCAAACACTAGCCTGTATAAATAAAAAAAATACTGTTGCAGAATACTTGTGGTCCATGAACAGATGCTCGGTCATTGTCTAATGTTTGTTTATTACTATTTTTAAGATCATAATTCTCCAGTATAAATCACGTGGTTGTTCGAAATAAATGGTTATTTATTATTGTCTACAGCCAAGCTGGCTCCGTACTAAGGAGTTTTGGGATAGATCTTTCGAAGAGCGATATGACAAGATTCGTAACGACACCAGACGGCCAAGGTTGAAGGTAGGTTTTAGGTATTGATTAACAACTTCAGCGTTCTGTACTTAAATAACTACAGTTATTTATTTTAACAAGATAATATATACATCCGCATTGTTATGAACTTCAATGTTTTGTTTTATTTGCAATATTTTAATATTAATTCATATTTTGGAAATAATATTAAACGTTTCTATTAAACTCGACTGTGGTAAGTGAATAAGAGGGTAATTGTAATAAAATTCAGTTTGGCTATACGCACCATTTACCGATTCTTAGTTATTTCTGGACACTGTAAGTATGTTGTATACTCAGTAAACTCCAAAGAATGATCTTTCTTATATTTGTCGAGGCCAACTAGGCATTTATTTGTTATAAGATGTTGAATATCGTTCGTAACTTCGGTAATTTCAGTATCCAAATCGACTCGAAATCAAACCACGACATACAAATACATGGATACTAGCATTTCGCGGTAGAAATAGGTATTTCTTGTAACTTAACTTATTAGAGTCCCTACGGTAACAGATATCTAATATTGCTAATAAATTTATTTAATACAGGTATTTGTAGTGCCCCATTCGCACAACGATCCGGGTTGGTTGAAAACTTTCGAGCAATATTTTGAATGGAAAACTAAAAATATTATAAACAACATCGTATTGAAATTAAACCAATATACAAACATGACGTTCATTTGGACCGAGATATCATTTCTCAATGCTTGGTGGGAGACTTCGCACCCTGTTAAACAGAAGGTTGGCACGACAAGGTACCAATATCGAAATTATGCATATTTTTGTAACTTGGAACTAATGTTAAACACACTTAACAGGCTCTCAAAAAACTTATAAAAGAGGGACGTCTTGAAATTACCACCGGCGGTTGGGTTATGCCCGACGAAGCCTGCACTCACATCTATGCCCTAGTCGACCAATTTATAGAAGGTGGGATATTTGTCTAATAATTATTTTATTACTATGATAAATGCTGTATTTGAAAAAAATGTCTTTAAAAAAACAACCCTCCATAAACAAAATCGGCGTCGTAAACAAGTTTGTAGCAAAATGTTTATACTATGGATATGTTGTATATTGTATTGTTTTTCAGGGCACCAGTGGGTTAAAACTAATCTTGGAGTGACGCCTAAAATTGGCTGGTCCATAGATCCTTTCGGACACGGACCAACAGTACCTTATTTACTAGACAAAAGCGGGCTCGAAGGTGCAATCATACAACGTGTGCATTATGCATGGAAACAGTGGCTTGCCGAACGACAGATTGAGGAGTTCTACTGGATACCTGGATGGATAACTAAAAAGCCGTCTTTAATAGTACATAACCAGCCATTCGACATATATTCTATTAAAAGTACATGCGGACCTCATCCGTCTATCTGTCTTAGCTACGACTTTCGAAAAATACCTGGTGAATATTCAGAATATACTGCTAAACATGAATATATCACTGAACACAACCTTCACAGTAAGGCCAAAACACTGATACAAGAATATGAACGCATTGGATCACTCACTCCTCACAATGTAGTTCTCGTGCCTCTCGGTGATGACTTTAGGTACGAGTTCGACGTGGAATTCGACGCCCAGTACGTCAATTACATGAAAATGTTTAATTATATTAACAACCATAAGGAGGTTTTTAATGCTGATGTTCAATTCGGTACTCCGTTTGATTATTTCAAAGCAATAAAGAAACGGCTGAAAAACAATATACCAACGTTAAAAGGCGATTTCTTCGTCTACTCAGATATATTCAGTGAAGGAAAACCTGCGTATTGGTCTGGGTATTATACAACGCGGCCATACGTAAAACTCCTCGCAAGACAATTTGAACATCAGCTAAGGACCTCGGAGATTATTTTCACCCTAGTCTCTAATTATATAAAACAATCTAGTGATCCCAAGCTTATTTCTTCTGAGAAAAGATTAGAAAAACATTACGAGCAACTAATTAACGCCCGTAGAAACTTAGGACTCTTCCAACATCACGACGCAATCACGGGCACTTCAAAGGCTAATGTTATGAACGATTACGGTACTAAATTATTTACAAGCTTGTATCATTGTATTCGTCTACAGGAAGCAGCTCTAAGCGCTGTTATGCTTCCGAACGAAAAGTTGCAGACTCAAAATATATTGCAAAGTGAGGTAGAATGGGAGACTTATGGGGCTCCAGTCAGGAAACTTCAGGTTTCTTTGATTGACAGAAAGAAAATAGTTCTTTTCAATCCTTTAGCGGAGCAACGTACAGAAGTTATAACTGTGAGATGTAATACTACAAACATCCGAGTTTATGATAGCAGGACGCAACAGCATGTGCAGTACCAAATTTCCCCTATCATTGATACCCTTGACGACAGCAAACGCATGATAAGCACACAAATCTTTAATATTGAGTTTGTTGCAACTCTTCCGGCGTTGACAACAGTGACCTACAGATTAGAAGAACATACGAACACATCGCACCACTCCCTTGTTTTTTGTAACAATTGTTACGATCCTGAAAAAATAACCACCTTTGTTACTAAGAAAATGATGCCCGGAGATATTCAACTTGAAAATACGGTTTTGAAGTTACTCATTAATAGAAACAGCGGATTCTTGAAGCAAGTATATAGAAAAGATGTGAAAAGGAAAAACATAATGGAGATACAATTCGGCGCCTACCAGAGCGCACAAAGACATTCGGGGGCCTATCTCTTTATGCCGGATTATGATGCACCAGAAAAACACGTTCTCAATCCTTATTCGAACTGGAAAAGCCTCCAGGATGATAATATCATTATTATTTCTGGTCCAGTATCTACTACAATTACTACACTCTACTTACCTTTCCTAAGCCACACAGTTACTATATACAACATTGAGGACACCACACTTTTGCATGCTATATCTATCGAGAACATTGTCGATTTTGAGAATCCACCCAAAAACAGAGAGACTGAACTCTATATGCGTATCGAAACAGATATTCAGAATGGTGAACCGCCAGAGTTCTATACTGATCAAAATGGTTTCCAATATCAAAAAAGGATCAAAGTAGACAAATTGGGTATTGAAGCTAACTATTATCCAATAACAACAATGGCTTGGATCCAAGATGAAGATACTCGAATGACATTAATCACAAATCACGCACAAGGTGCGTCAGCTTTTGAACCTGGCAGACTTGAGGTAATGCTCGATCGCCGAACTCTTTACGACGACTTTCGTGGTATCGGTGAGGGCGTGGTCGACAATAAGCCTACCATATTCCACAATTGGTTGCTTGTGGAGTCTACTAATTTTGAAAGGTCAAAAAGAGACACGAGTGAGACACAACAACAGATGCATAAAAGGTTTTTTAGACTCGATGAAAAAATAACTGATTATAAATTACCATCTCAAACCGCCGAATATTTGAGTAGATGTCTTAATTATCCAGTGAATATTTACTTGATTGATACTAGTGAAGTAGGTGATGTAGAGGTTAAGAATTACCAGTCGTTTGTGCAAAACTTCCCTCCGGGCATCCATCTCGTTACCATGCGTACAATTACAGATAAAACTCTGGAACAATTCCCCAGCTCGGCTTGTTTCATGGTGCTCCAGAGACCGGCGCACAGCTGCTCCGTAGGATCTCACTCGAGGAAATCGACGTCTTTCTCAGTAAATACAAAATTTAATGGACTTCATATCGAAAATATAACTTCAGTCAGCCTAACCGGACTTAAAACTTACGATTCCTTGTCAGAACTGAAAGATATCAATATGGAACCTATAGAACTCAAGACATACAAGATCAAATTCTCAGAGCCTTGAGCTTAGTCAAATAAAACATATTAGTCTTATATTTGATGTATAGTGATTAGTAAGTCATAATGTATGATACTAGTATTTAAATATCTCCTATATTGAAGCGCATTTTTCATATTTGTAGGAGACATGCGTTTGATGTCTGAAAATTGTACTAAATTCACATGCATCAACTCTTTGTTTGTGTTAAGAAATTGTATGATTGACAACAATCTGTGTTCTGCTTTAATATTATGAATAAAATTAATGTTAGCCCTCTCTCATCCATTCTTATTATGGAATACTATACGGGTAAAAAAAAAATCTACTTAATCTCCAAATCTTATCACTCTGAATCTAAACGATTCATTAAGATTCTATTTAAAAGATTTTATATTTATATTCACGTTTTACTAGTAAAAAATACATTATTAGATCCTTGCCCAACTAGTAACAAAAACGTCAGAATATTGTTTAGTTTTATTTCTATATTTCTGTTGTGGTTTTTAATTTATTCATATGTGAACTAAAAAAAAGTTTTGTTTTTAAAGTGTATTGCAAAAATTGAAGGCATTGTTTCAATCACGTGTTTTGTTCTGATCACGAAAAGTTTTCTGTTTAGAGAGACTCGTGTTTATAATATTTAAATATTTGGCTTTGTTTATGACTAAATAGTGACTCTGTGATCAGATTTTGTCTCTGAAAAATTTTAGAAAATATCTCCATTCATATTTTAGTGATGATAATTAATTAGTAATTATTTGGTAGTGAATATTAATTATTTATGGGAGTCTCGATTAAGATCTTGTTGTACTTATTGTTTATAGTGCCAATCAGAGATTTTAGCTTTATGTATATATATATAT
>DWIB01000396.1:0-10000 GCA_018248155.1 Cressida cressida
TTTTCCTGGACAAGAGTCGCCGTAAACCAATGACATCTCATTCATTATGGTCGCGACTGATTTTCCTTGCCTGGTAACGAATTTTATAACGGCACGATATTCGATTTTTTCCATATTTGTACTTCAGATGCAATTAACTTCCCATTTTAATTTATCCGAAGGCCTTGTAACAATTTCGTGTAAAATTTAATATCTTCGCGCTAGTAACAAGGTGCGTTTCAATATCACTTAAATATCTGACACTCATGAAATATTATTATTTTTATCTTAAATAATGCTCGATTACTATATGGTTCACTAGTCTAAAGGATGGCCTATTTTGTCTTCTGTTTGAGAATGTCACGAATCGTAAGTGGAAAACACTGACACCGGCGGATTGTTTTATACGCTCGTCGGTCGTAATATGAAGGTATAGGCGAAACGATTCGTCCTTATGGGACTACGGGACCACACATCTCATGTGAGCCCTGCGTCCGTACGTCCGATGGTATAAGGGCGAGTGCAGGATAAAATCATGCTATTCCTGAGCTCGATCTCTGAAATGCAAGCGGTAGAACACTGAAAGGCTAGCTAGCTATCTTATTTCGATAATGTAAATTTACACTAAACAGTTGCTGGTCTCTAACTATCCTCTTTGTGCGCCTCGCCATCGAGCCTGGAACCGGCAGTTGTTAATTGGCGGCACCTACATAAATTTGGCAGCAGTACTCCACACACGGCACTTGGGCTCTATACAGAGCCAAAAGCTTCTTCTCTTGATACAGTCTTAAGACAAATTTAACCACGATCTCTTTGCAAGAAACCAGAAATTTTGTAACCGATGTGTTAATATTGTACTTTTATTCCACGTTTCTTCCCCGTTTCATGATTCTGTTTTATAAGATGTATAATCTGCTTTAATGTTTTAATGTAACACTTTCGATTTAAGTGGAAGTGTTTAAATGTTTGCAAGAGGAATCCCTTCAAAAATTACCAGAATGTATAAGAGCTGCATAAGAACAGCAGAGACTTTGCCCTCGGTAAGTATTCAACATTGTAGGTTTCGTGCGCTACAATTTGACCTTTAACGGACTTCCCCACACTTGCTGATCAGGTTGTTTTGTTGTACTAAAATAAAAAACAAAATCATCGTGCCTTATGTTGTATTGATTAAATACATTTTCCCACGAGTAAAGCGTGCTTTGTATTTGCTAATACACACAATTATAAAAAGTGATTCAGTATATCCGTGTTCCCCGCCGAGTCGTTTTTTGGAGCTCGCAATTACACTACCACGTGATTAGTTTTTCTTTTCCAAAGCTGGAACAAAAAATAAAATAATAAGACAAAGATGGTAACAGAACCTTCTTCATATGTTTAGGTGTTAATGAAAATTATAAAAGAACATTAAATTATTTACAGAGAAGAAGAACGGAGAAAATGTACACAAGTAATTTGTAAAACACCTAAACTTCGGTGTAAACAACAATACAATGCGAACAGCTAACAACTAACAGTTGACTTAAATCTGTGCAATAGGGCCGGACACGAGTCATATCTCATATCAACCGATACGGAAATAAATGGACGATTCGCCGCAACACGTACACTACGCGGAAAACATTATTTTTAAAAACATAACAAAACTCTGCCATTATATGTAAAAGTTTAGCTATTAAGAACTTAGCTGACACAAAGGAATTATAAGAAGCAGAAAAACAGTAAGCAAAAGATTGTTCAAGATGTTGATGTCATTAAAGCTTCTCACATTTTACGTGCAAGGAGTACCCAAGCAGACAGAAACGAGGCTTCCGTCGTGATCCTGGAGGCAGTAACAAGCCTGACAATTGAGGTGATATTTGTCACCGACGTACTCGCACAGTCCGCGCCCTACGGAACCGTTCTGCAATGTTATTAACCGTTCTACTAATGTCTAGAGGACTACTCGGCCTCGTCACGGCGGTGCACGGTCGCGCTACAGAGCTCACGTTACGACACACGCGCCTCGCGACCCCCGCGACCCCCGCAACCCTCGCAACCCTCCTCTACGTAAATGCTCCAATTGTGTCGTCCAATCGAACATTTTTTAAGAGCATACAAAATTTAGAGGCAGCCTCTATCTCATGCAAAATCGTTGTTTCTCTCGTCAATCATCTAATATACGAAATTTAAATTTTTTGTGAAATGTATAATTTTGTGACAAAAATTATACATTGCAATGTTAATATTGATAATTTAATGTTTCTGGTTGCGTAGTTTAGTTATTTAGGAATTTTCCGTCACTTTCTTGGATTGACGCGCGTGTTAGGGAAAATATTTTGATTATTTTCTTTCCCCTCGCCAACAAACTGCAAATGTGTTGTTGACCTACCGCTTTCTATTTTCTGGCTTAAGGCACATTAAGGTATAGTCTCCAGAGGGATTTTGTAAATATGGATCAGTGAACGTGACCCCAAAAAAGTCCTTCGGACGCGGGAGGAAGTCAGAGGCAAAAATTCAATAACAGCAGGACGAGCAAGTCCGATGGGATTCTGTGGAAGTTTAATTAAATGGAATTTACATGAGATCCTTTCATCTTCCAACGGCATAATCTATTTTTAATTTGGATTCCCTAAGTTACTAACCTATACGGGTTACGGTTGTGTTCAACACTACTGTTGTATGCACGTGTAATTACATACATACATATATGTGATCCAATGTGCTGTAGTGACGAGAAGATTTGTGACAAGATGTTAACTCTAGTTACCTCAGTAATCACACTAACTACAACGCCACTGTACAGTACTCTTTGTATTACAAAAATAAGAGCTCCGTTGACACCTACGTAGGATGTCTCCCGAAAAGAGATCTACCATTATATTCTACTATTTCTGTTATTAGTTACAAGTTTTAGACGGAAAGGATACTTTCATCTACAGATTAACGAAATATAAAATATGTTCATAAGTGTATGTATATTTAGTTGTGAAACGATGAGACGTGACTGACTGTGATGATTATAATGGTTATTTTCATGTTTTTATATCTGCAACCGTTGACCATCATCGAAATGACGATCAATTCAATCGATGGTACATAATATTAACCTATTCTAGAAAAATATTTAGACCTGGATAAAAAAAAAATAAGTTACCTGCTAGGCCATGTCCCTGCAATCTTGCGAGTGCTTGTGCTTGTGCTTGAGCTTGAGCGTTGCTAATACTTCCTAATCCTAGTGGATATAACGGGTTTACTCGAGGGCTGACTCCAGAAATTACATTAGAGGCAGCCATTGCATCGGCCTCAGCGCTGCTGTATGGCGAGTAACCTACGTAGGGATATGAATTAATCACATCGGACACGGCATTGGCATTAGCATTAGCTGACCCATAATTGCTGCCTACAATTCCTGGTAAAACGAGTCCCAAGTTAGCCTCCGCTAAAGCTTGTGCTGAGGATAAAGAGCCCGTTGGGTAGTAATATCGCTGGTAAACAGGATTCACCAAACTCATAGCATTAGCGATAGCTGACGCTGAATTAGCCAGTCCAGCCGCTTCCGCCGCCGCTTCCGCCTCCGCCGCAGCCACCGCGTCAGCTTCGGCCAATCCCACCGCTGCTCCCGGGAGCCAACCGAGCCCTAAACCGGCCATTGCTTCCGAATTAGCCAAAGCCGTAGCTACGCCGTTTGCGGAGTTCACAATCGATTCAGCGTCCGCCGCAGCGGATCCATATCCACCTCCAATGAGAGGAGAGACGTTATAAATCGGGCCAACTCCTGTCAACAAACAAAGTAAATTAGCACGCGTGATGGCGCATATAAAGTAAATATTGAAATGAGTGATGCGAGGGGCGCTGATGCGCTGATTACCGCAGGCCGGCGTCGGGACACACTTGGCCACTACGACGTGGAACACCGGCTCGCAGGTGCACACGCTGCAGCCCACCGCGAACGGCACGCGGGGCGGCTCGTGGCGGCATCGCGGCTCTGTGCACAAACACCGGCATACATATAACGCATCACAACCTGTACATGCTTTGCCTCGACGGACATTCGCCTCCGATAACCCGGTGCGAGTGTTTCCAAAGCTAAACAGGATGCGGTTGCACAACCGTGGTAAAGTTGTTTTCATTTCTTTAATTAATAAAACAAATTGTGAAATGTAACGCTCGCTTACCGATATATACGATGCCTGCTGGTGGGACTGAAACAAATTAAAATATTTCATGTTAATATTAAATGTTATTATAATATGAAAACTTGAAATTCCTGATGATCGTAACGTTTGCGTTTGTTTATTATGTACTGTTGATTGATAGAATTGGGAATATTGAATTTCAGACAATGATCGGCATCGACTGCTTTACGCCGAAACCCGAGTGTTTTAAAGCGACGCTTCTTTATGTTGTTTTATTGTTATTGTTTTTTTAAATTAGTTACTGAATATTTGCGCTAAATGAGAACTCTTGCTTTATTTAAGACTTTCGGACTATCGCCCAACGAATGAGGCGCAGGTCTGCAATTCCTGTAATTTCAGCTTATTTAAATCTATTTTATAATTCTCAGCAACATAATTGCGCATTTTTAACCAGGTTTTCTGTAAAAATTGTTTCCTCTCGAGGAGCTTTATTTTCAAACTGTGTCGCGGTTAGTGGTATTTCACTTGACTTTATTTCTATTAACTATTCACAGGCGCAACACCTGTATCCTTGCAATTAATTTACTTTTAATAATTAACATGAAACATTATACTATTGTTGTTTTTTGGGTGATAATCGAACCGTGACTTTCCTAGTGTCAATTATCTTATGTTTTTATTGTTAAAAATGTAAAAACGTCGAAAAGCATGTTTTTCAGCGTTTTCATTCGTTTCAAAGTACATTTCGAACATCTATAAACGATCGTTTCTAGGCAGATTCATTATTACTATTAGTTAAAGCTCACTCACCTGGCACGGGCAGGCGTTCCAGTGGTTTCGGGACCTCGATACCTGAAACGCAGTAAAAAATATTATACGAGGCACCTTTCTTCAATTTCGCCAATAGAATTTATTGTAAGTTGGCTGAAATTAAATTATGCTAACAATAAAATATAAAATGTCAATACAATTGGGTAAAGTAAACGAACAGGGATTACCATAGTGACCAACAAACAGATAAATGTTTACTCACAACACTCCTTCTTGGTGTGACAGTTAACTTCGACGTTGATGACGCCATAAACGTTGCTCTCGCTGCACACGCACTCCTGGCACTGGTCCCACGGGTGGGAGAAGGGCCGATTGGGCAGGAAGGGTAGGCAGGATTTATCTGAAACGTTATTGTATTACCGACTGTTCCAACACAACCGTTGATGTCTTTACAGTTGCCTTGTATTTAAAACTGTTCACATTTTTTTCACTCACAACCATAACAACTTTTGTCATAATAAATGCTAAAGTGCATCGTAATGAACTCCCGTTAGTGGCATGCGAAGTAGTTTGGTGAACTCTTGTATTAGTATGTGGAAACGTGCAGGAGTAGGACTCGCGGCCGGAAATGGCCGCACTGTTTCCGGAGCGGCTCGTTCACGAGATCTTCAATTGATTACATTAAAGTGTTCGTTTCGCAACGCCGTTAAATTTAACATGCGAGCGTTTCGTATGCAATCCCCTCCGGATTTGCTATTATTGCAGAAGCATCGTTCGGTCTGGACGCTGTTGCTGAATCGATGAAGCTTGAACTTTTGTTGTCATCCTTGAAGATGAGATTACGCGGGCAATGCGTACCGAATGAACTTGGACTATTGCACAAATCGTACATTCAAAGCCAGGATTCAAAGAGCAAGGGAGCGCGTATTTTGTAGAATACATTCATGGACAAAGGATCTATTGTCCAGCAGTGGACGTCCATCTATTAAAATGGTAATGGCGATAGCGTTGCTTGTTTCAATTATCCTTCATTAACTATATTAACTGTCATCGAAACAATTTTACTGATTTTTGGTGTCTCTCACTGCGCATGCCTGTTGACTGAGTCAGGATTTGTTGTCTAAAACTAGCTACTGTAAAATGTTTTGTGAAGTGTTGATACTTACGCGGCGGAGGTCCCGGCAGTGGTCCTGGTTTGGGTCCCGCAGCTACCGGTATTACAACTGGTGGCCTCGTTGGGTTCACCGGCACCACTGATTAAAAATATTTTCAAAACTAAAGTAACTACTAAACACTGAAATTATTAACATAACGTGTTTTATCTTTATTTTCTATTAATATAGTTCAGTAACTGAGTTACGTGAACTGGGTTCGATCCTAGCGCGCGCTGCATACAAAATTCTCGACTATACACACATTGTTTATTCAAATGTATTGAAATAAACACTAAAATACTAATTTATAAAGAGAAACTTTCAATACTTCCTATTGAATGATAAGCAATTATATTCCATTAAAGAAACGATACTGAGTATTGGTAGCGATGCGAACACGCAGTTCGTCACTGTAATTTTCTTTTACGCTTTTTCTTAAACATATAAATTACGTGTCACGAATATTTAACTGTCAAACTATTTTTAACTAATGTGAACATTTCTTAATAAAGATTCGAAAAGTTCTTATAAAAATATTGAAAAGATGGCTCAAAGATAATACAATAACATCTGACAGCACACTTACCGACACACGCAACGTACGTACTATATGAGCGTGGCATTAGAATCACAATATCTTTTGTAATTCATTAGTTTTAAAAAAATTAAAGCTAAATGGACACGAGACAACATACGACAATACTTGCTAGGAATAGATACGAGCTTTGACGGTGTGGAGGCTATGAAAAGAATGCTTTTACATAACAACGAAGACTAACAGACAGACCAATATCACAAAAGTGCACGCATTTACGTATCTGTAAAATTAAATGCGGAACCGCTGTATCGACCTCAATGACAAACGTTAATGTGAATGATAATTGTGAATCTCTGATTAAGTGTGTTTACGTTCAGTGAGATTCATTGGTGGCTTAAATTGGAAAATCGATTTTGGTTCGGCGAGGCCGGGGACCGCACTTTTCGTCGGTTTTCTCCCAGACCAGTCGCACTCGCCGAGTAGGACCCAAGACAGTGGTGAGATAGTTAAAAATATGAGTATTATTCATATATCACAATTTAGATCGAGATCGCTTACACTGGTCGCTGTATGTAAATAAAGTTAATAAAATTTTATTAATTAATTAATTTTACTCATACTAAAAATATGGGATTGTTCTTTATTACAAACTTAATAGGTACTGTAAAATAGGTATTCAACTAGTTAAGAAAAGCTACCGATCTCACTTTAAATGTTTTATTTGTTAATGTATTACTTGTCTAGAAAGTAGAGGCGACTATTTTAACTCAGTAAAATGAAAGTGCAACTCCGCAAACACTCACGGCACTCGGGATTCTTGCGGCACACGACGTGCGCATCCTGCTGGCCGTGCGCGTCGACAGTTACGTGGCAAGTGCATGTCTGGCAGGGGTTTAAGGGATTCTCGAACGGTGTTTCAGTGGGCAGCGGGTCGCATGTAACTGTGAGTAAATAATCATTGTGCTGTTATGGTGTAATCGTGTGATGTTGTAATGGTGTAATGGTGTAATGGTGTGTTTCGTGCTCGCTTCCATATGACCTGTTTTGTCGCCATTGGCGAGTCTTAAGTTTATCATCAAACAGCGCGTGAACACTATGCCAGTTTAAACGTCTGGGCTAGTGTCATATTGTTATGAGCAAGCGCAGACAACTTGTTATAAGCCGAGCCTTCCGCTAGAATGAACAAAAAATTTATTCAATAGGAACATAATATTTCCTATCATGAAGGTATTGCTTTTTGTTCACGCTCATTGTTCCAGTTGCCGGAATATTATTGAAATTCTGTACAATGCAATACTATGCCGTTCATGTATTAACACATATCTCTAATTTTACTTTACCGGAAAGCTACCTAATCGCGTGCCGGCGTCGAGGCCACCGGAACAGTAATGCAATTACTTGTCATAGTTTACGAAACCTTGTAGAGAAAATATTTGTTTTATATTCTTACCTCTAGGAACCGGCGGTGATAAAGGTGGGACAGCACATCCTGCGCAGCTGGCGCACACGGGTGCTAGGATTCCGCCTTGGTTCACACATGCACAGACCAAGCACTCGTAGGCCGACGACCATAAATTATGTAGCTCCCCTTCTCTAGAACACCTAAGGGCCTGTCGACCTCCTGAAACCGAGTTTCAGCTTTAGTACATAGCTCATCGCGGCATCAAGGCAACGATCTCCACCTTTAAAAACATATAAATATCATTTCGGTTTACATTAATAATTACTATTTTACCTGGTATACTGTGAGGAAGCACGTATTCGTGCGCAGGGATCACTCTCGTTCTCGCGTCTACGAACAAAATGAATTCAAGGAATTATTCTACAATATACACGTAAAACGATCTCCTATTCATTGATATTAGTTTATATGATTTTAAGCCCATCGCTCACACAATATAGCCGATAAAGCAGACTCCAGGTTCACATTATTCACGCATAGATAAACGGCGCTCATATGAATTAAAAGTACCCTATTAAAAATTTTCATTTACAAATTAAAGGTAAATACAACAAGTAACAATATCTACCTGCTATTGCTTGAGCCATAGCGGATGCCTGGGCGTCTGTGGAATAAACAGGAATATTATTAATATTTGTAAAAATTTACCTATATTCTCGTCATGCCGCACACTTTATAAGTTATTTAAAAGAGAATATTCAATCATATAAGTATATAGTTAGTTTAGTTTGGAATTGTTAGAAATGTATCATAATTGAAAAGTAAAGTAAAAAAAATTATTGAATAAAAAAAACTTACTTCCTGCAGACATGGGACCATGGGGTTGTGATGGGTTCCATCCTACTCCCATACTTTGAGCTTGAGATTGCGCCTGGGATTGTGCGCTCCCTCCACCTAAAGTCTGTGTCTGTGATTGTGCCTGTGACTGGGCCTGTGACTGCCCCTGTAATGACTGCGTCTGTGATTGTGCCTGTGACTGCGCCTGTGACTGCCCCTGTGACGACTGCGTCTGTGATTGCGCCTGTGACTGTGCCTGTCCCTGTCCCTGTCCCTGCGCAAGCGCCTGCGCAAGCGCCTGCGCCTGTGCTTGTGACATTCCTCCTAGTGTTTGAGCTTGAGATTGCGACCCGGATAACGCATTACCACTCCCGAGCATTTGAGCTAAACCTTGAGCATTAGCGGAATTTAAAATGCCTCCTGGATTGCCAACTAATAGTGGCTGCGATTGAACACGCGCCAATGCGTTTGCAATCGCTTCTGCAGATCCATGCCCCCAGCCACCGCTTGCCAATGCGTTTGCAATCGCTTCTGCAGATCCCTGCCCCCAGCCACCGCTTGCCAATGCGTTTGCAATCGCTTCTGCAGATCCCTGCCCCCAGCCACCGCTTGCTAATGCGTTTGCAATCGCTTCTGCAGATCCCTGTCCCCAGCCACCACTTGCCAATGCGTTAGCAATCGCTTCTGCAGATCCCTGCCCCCAGCCACCGCTTGCCAAAGCGTTTGCAATCGCTTCTGCAGATCCATGTCCCAAGCCACCGCTTGCCAATGCGTTAGCAATCGCTTCTGCAGATCCGTAGCCTAAGCCGCTGCTTGCCAACGCGTTTGCAATAGCTTCTGCAGATCCATGTCCCAAGCCGCCGCTTGCCAATGCGTTTGCAATGGCTTCTGCAGATCCATATCCAATGCCGCCGCTCGCTAACGCGTTCGCGATTGCTTCTGCTGATGCATATCCCGGACCACCAGTCGCCAACGCATTTGCTAGCGCTTCTGCAGATCCGTGTCCCCAGCTGCTCGCCAACGCGTTCGCGATTGCTTCAGCAGATCCATATCCCCGGCCGCCGTTCGCCAACGCGTTCGCAATCGCTTCTGCAGATCCGTACCCTAAGCCGCCGCTTGCCAATGCGTTTGCAATCGCTTCTGCAGATCCATGTCCCAAGCCACCGCTTGCCAATGCGTTAGCAATCGCTTCTGCAGATCC
>DWIB01000397.1:0-10000 GCA_018248155.1 Cressida cressida
GTTTCAGATAAAATGGAAAGGCGTAAAATAAAAGCATTTTATCAATTGACAAAAGATAACGACATAACTTACGTTCTGTGGGGTTTGGTTAAGCTGGACATGTACTTCCCACTTGGCTATTCCAGTCTCTGTACGACTTATCTAGTAATCGTTTTGCAATATTCAAAGTTTATTGTTTAAGAAACTTTCATTACGTACCAAAATTAACTAATAATGTAAGCATAACTAATGTTTTATTTCTACTTTTTGATCATTCACTGTTAAATTATAATGTAATCCGCAATAACTAGTTTAATGTATAATAACAGTTATTTAAATAAATAAACTTAGTAACAATCTATAAACTCTTCTATTTAAGATACATACATTATATTTGTAGGAAAACCTGCCTGCAAATTGTTTTTCTCACCTGCTATTGAATAATGAGTAACTAAATATTCTTACTTGCAAGCTAAGGAAGTTTACACCATAAAGATGGTGTATATATCTTTTCTGGTATACCAGTAGTATGATGGTAAAATAAGATACTGAATTAGATATTCCTTCGATAACATTGTTTCCATAAATTCTTGTATACTTAACTTGTTGTAGAAGATAAAGCGCATCTGTGTTACACTTATAATTCTAAGCACGCACATAAGCAATAGCAAAAGCAGCAAAAAGACTGCGGCGGCGTCCTATCTATGCAAAAACTCGAAGATAAAATCAACGCACATCGGCACGTTTTAGAAGGGTCTATTACAGGATATTCAGGCATGTGGTGGCAGGATACGAAAGGAAACTTCGACAATATGCATACAGGATTACACAATAATTTCGAACATATTCATTGAACGTAAAATCATAACAGAACAAAGAGACTTAACTAGCACAAAACATGAAACATATGTTATACTAACTTTAGACCCTTGGCCAAAGGTTTCGAAACCAAATCAATAACATCTGATTCTTCGATAAACCATTCAGAACAGTTTAATAAATTTTTAACTGGCTTAATATAAACGGCTTCAGCCCGAAGTTCTGAATGAACGCAGGCTTAATGATGGTATAGTGTCCGCACCATTTCAAAGACAATGATCCATTGAGAGTAATAGACAAAGGCATTTTGCGGGACAGGGAAAAATGCGCCAGAGAATTCCTCCCGTTGACTATGTACTCAATTTTATTTTACCAGGTTTCTATTTTTCATAAAAAAATAACAGTAAACATATCACTACGTTATTTAAACTTGAATCCATAATTACGTAATAAATATAATATCTGTTATAATTTTTTTTTCAACTAATCAAGTCTTCAATCAGTACGTTTTCTCCTCGCTACACTTATCCACGGCAGTGCAAATATGGCACCAGATCTTTGGACTGATTTAATGATTCAAAGCGACATAGCTAGCGATTAAAAATACTATGCTTGGCATTTCTGTAAATAAAAAAGATTGGAACAGAAAAAATAGACGGAAAACTGAAGTTCATAGCTATGCTCTCAAATTCTGCAAGCTGTTGGAACAGTATATATATATTCATAAATCATTATTGATTTCTATGTTGTAGTATAATAAAAATAAGATAAGAGATTGTTTGTGTGAATGAAGAGTAATAGAGATACAATTGAGACGGTTATAGTGTTTGTCATCGCCGAGCCGTGTTTTAAGAATAAAATAGATCACGTGCGTCAACAGGAAACACTTAGCGTTAACGTATCCAATGAATGCCGTGTTTATGTCTCGGGCGAGAGAAACAAGCGTATGGGTAGGCATCGCGTCATACGCTACGAGTTAGTCGCCGAGTTCCTTTTAGCGAGGGAAGTCGTGTTATAAAGACTCGGGGCTCTGCCCGCTTTCATGGCAGCGTGGTGCGAAGGACTGTTTGCATGAGAGGCAAAACACTGCGAAAGTTCGGTGAACTGTGAAGAGAGTAGTAAATTGTGGGGATACTGTGGAGTAATTAGAGATGAGTAGTTTGTGTAAGTCGCCAAGTGTATTTTAGCCAGGGGGGGTCGCGTGATAGAGACTCGGGCCTCCGCCCGCCTTCGTGGCAGCACAGTGCACACGACAGACTGTGTGGCACACTGTGAAGGTCAGGTAAACTGTGAGGAGAGTAGCAAGCTGTGAAAGTAGCAAACCGTGAGAAGAATAACAAACTGTAAGAGTAATGAGCTATGAGGAGAATAAAGAGTAATCAGAGGAGAGAGGAATCAAGAGGAGCCAGTAAGGCAAATCGACCTGAGAGCGAAGATCGTCTGAGTCGTAAGAATTGTCTTAAACAGATTAGTGTGTGTGTTATTGAGTAGTGCAGTGAGATATGTGTGCTATCTGTACTTGTGTGTATTGGGTAAATAAATAAATGGGTTTTTCGACATATCTTTGAATAACCATCCAAACAGTCTACATACCGTAGAATTAAAGAAATAAAAATAAATCCTGCAATATAAGCTACTTAGTATAGTCTTGATAACTTAAATTTAACATATTCCACAAAATCTGCAAGCATATATTGCAGTGAGCTGTATAAATCTGCCGTTTCAGTAATAGCTGATAAGGAGGAAAGTCTTGGAGTGGAAGGCAAGTACAGGAAACAGAAATCTAGGACGCTTTCCCCCTATATTGATCCGAAATATCATTAGAGCTGTTAAGAATGTTCAAAACATTGAGGAAGTTCTGTTTACAGTAGTAGTAATATGTAAATAAAGAATTGAATAGTTTCGATATTTTGTACAAATCAAAATATAGGAAAGTAAAAAGTTGATAATGCATTGTAAAAAAAAATAAACACATAAACCTAAATAACTAAATGAACAGGTAATTCAAAAATACTTCCTTTAAAAAAAAGTATTGAAGTAATGAGAGAGCAAAAACAAGCTGACGATTCAATTTCACGGGATCCTTCTGTAAAACAATAAACTCTCTGAAATTAGGTTTCACTGAAATAAATTTTTGAGGGGGATTCTAATGATTTTGAAAAGAGGATGAAAAAGAGTTTAATTAGAAAGTTGATGATTTTTGTTTGAACATTTCAGGTCATTGAAATGAGCAATTCGGTGCTAATTAACTTACGGATTATCCAAAGAGGTTGTTTGCGAACCGTTTTCAAAATCGAAATGTATGAGGTACTTTTATTTTATTGAAACAATCCTTTCGATTTGAAAGCTTGAAAATGCTAAATCAAATCAGGAATCATAATTCTATAGAAAATAACGTAAATTCATGAAACAAAACAGTCTATAGACAGAATTTTATTATTCTGGTGTTAGGTATTTTTTTTTACTTAATTACCACTGTAGGCTGCTTCAGCCTTTGCTACCGAAAAGTACAGTGCTAACATTGTTGTGTTCAAGTTTAAAAGCTGTTGTAGCTAATAAAATCACAAGGCAGGTGGATCGCAACTAGCGCCACATTGCTATGGGAAAGCGTATCGACCTTTATGTGAACGCCGCGCATATCCTGAAACTTTAAATAAAATAAAACTTACATGACTTAACGCTTTTTTAATTGCTATTTTTGTCCAAACGGTGAGCATAAGACTTATGTCCAAAGCTGAAAAGTTATGAAGCCCTAAATTGTGAATGTATGGCGCACAGTAGTTTCAGCGTCGGCGACGTTTTATGATACATAAACCGCTTACGTTGCAAAAAATTTACGCAAAATCTGAATATTTTTAAATCCTTATTTCAATTATAATAATTACATAAACAACCTGGCTTTTACACTATGTTAAAATAATATCAAATTTTATTTTATATTAATTTACCGTTACAATATTACAATTACAATTACAGAGGTAATAAGAATTTGACAACATATATATTTATAATCGATAGGTACTATGTAGTATATCATTCTAAAAACATCATTTTATCTCGTTGCTTCATTAATGGTCACTTGGTCATAAATATTTAACCAATAATTAACCTTCACAAGGTTCTCTTAAAATGTTGAATTGTAAGAGTTTTTTTTGTTTAAAATAGGTGAGCGATTGACTATGATCCCACCTGATGGTAAGTGGAGATGTATAAGATATATATAGATATATGTAGTCTGTAAGAACGGGCTAGCCTAGGAGAAACCTATTCAATCTCTTTTTGAAAACCCCCACATTATAAATGCTAAATATGGAATAGATAGACATCTATTTTGAGTACTAAAAAGCTTTCATTGCTTGCAGCTGAGTTCTTACATTTATACTTGTAAGAACCCTATTGTGGTTTTAGACCACGTAGCAAAGTTTATTTTACCTTTCTCTCTTCCAATTCCTGGTTATAACAAAATGGATTAATAATAATCAATTCTATAACAACTTGCTCATTTACATGTCAATTGGTATAAAATAATATAAGATTAGTTTTCACACCTAAAAACGCCGAACCTTAATATGAATCGTTATTCTGATAATGTTATTATTGAAGCTAATACAATAATGTTTAGTAATTCCAGGCAACAGCAAGCAGCATTATGTATCTACTAAATGCAAGCTACAACCTGCTATTGCTGGGTTGAGCTGCGTCATAAATATGCATTTGCATGACAGATATGGTCTGCGATATTAGCATGCAAATTTGCTTCCAAATTTACCTTCCGATTTTATTTTTATTGCCAGCTCAAAGTTAATTTTGACAGAATTTTATACTATACTGAAGTATCGGACATGTTCTTACAGTATCTTTTTAAAGTAGTTTTCTCTGAGTCAATATTAGAGAGTCTATATTGAAAAGAATGTAAAAGTTAAGCAAGATATATTTGTGCTTTAGTTATAAAAAATTTCTAGAGTTTTTTAATATCTCAATTTAAGGTTACAATAAAACTTTAGAAGCGAGTCTATATAATTTTAAAAATAATTAAATCACCTTCACATACTTATCTTATTAAGTAGAAATGATTTAATTTGTAAAAAAAAATTTTACTTAGAGACTATTTTTACATTAAATTCATCTCTTATACTCAACTGAAAGTGTCTAGGCAAGTTTCAAAAACTTTAAATATAGATATGGTCCAATTTAAACGGTTCTTAATAGGTAGTAGTTCACTAATATTACTACTCTGTATTGAATGATGTTTTAACCAGTAGAATTACTGTGGTAACAAGACAGCTCTCCAGTCACCTAACACAATGGTATTGAGTAACTATTGCCACTTTGTTGTAGTCAGACGTGTCTTTTACTATCAGATAAACATTTTGCTCGATTCATCATTTGGTTAAATAAAAAAATATCTATAACCAGTAGGTCACTGAATAACCTATTTAATAGTTTCAATAGCTCTGCTTCCATTCGAAAACTTAGTCCAATACATATAAACTTCTATGTACAACTTAAGTTTAATGCACCTATTTAAGTATGCTTTGCTCTGCGTCTATAAAAGCTCTGACTTAGCTATCGATTGCGAACGAACATACATATGAAGTTGTATTTTTAAAGTATTTTTATAATACTTTAAAATATGTGCTTACATTCACCAAATTTTTAACGTACAAAATGCACGTTAGATAAAAAAATTAACAATTCGATTTTTATCTTATTATAGCGTCTTACAATTACAACTCAAGTACTACTTGGTAGATTTCCTGGTACATGTGTAAACAAGGACTATCTAGGAAGATATCACATAACTCCTAATCTTATTTTTACTAACAGACAGTAGTGTGCATACGTAATTGTTTTGAATTTTATAGGGAGTTGTAGATAGGGTTTTTAAAAAAATCGTTTAACAGGTTGATTATTATAATAAAGAGTAGATTATAGTGCATGTATTTGTTGCTTTGAATTTCTAACTATAAACTCCAATTTGAGTTATAAATATGATGATAATAAAATATTACATAAATAGCATTTCTTATTTCTGTTAAAAGCTCTCCTTTTTGTTTCTATTAGCATGTTATAAAGCTTCATGAATTCGGCTCTTACAGAGAGAAGTTAGGAGTGAAACAAATGGTCTTAGCTACGAGCTCGTTAAATTTCCACAGGAAAAATAAACAACTTTACGGATGAAATTAATCATACCTTCCTTATCATTTACAATGGAGATAGCTTTGCGAATAAAATTGTATAATTAAAATCTAAAATTAGAAATATTATTGGAGGGTAATGAAAAAACTGTGTAGTAAATTTTAACTGTATAAACACTCCACCAGAACCCAAAACCGAATCAGAAATCGAAGAAAGAAGATGTTTAATTACTAACAAAGACTAGTTATTTGTATTGTTAGTAAATTCAGACATAGATGATTTTACGAACACCAACCAACGCACCTGAAAGAAGAATCGAACCATATTTGAGATGAAAGTTGGTGACGAAGATATTTAGCGCTATTTTAATTAAAAGTTTACGTTACTACTTACTTTGATAAGGTTACGGATTCAGGCCTTAATTGATATCATCCACCAAATACAATCTTCAGAATTTTTCATCTATTTACTTATCTAGAAGAAAAAGGTTCCACTTCTCTGCATCCTTACTTCCCCACTAAGACTTTGCTATCGTTAGTTATCAATTCAGTTAAACAAGAAAACCTAACGTTATCAGATCTTTAAAGGCTGACTTTACTTTACTAAAAAATTAAAACTTTAAAGGCTGAATTATCGCCAAAAACAACTTCGCCTATGACTTCTTCCACGTATGGATCCTTACGTTGATTATGAGAATAGAAGTAAATTTTTAATATTACATCAACTAATGTATACATAATACATAATTATAGTAATTCAATTTAATATGCAGTACAGAATATACTTATTGCGTATTCAGTATATTTACAGAGTGATAAATGTTTCGTAAAAAATAAGAAAAAAAAGGTCAGGTGTGGTTTGTATCATGAACAAAATTTTTGTTTCTTTTCGGAAATAACTTGTTTACAACTGTACTTCAGCCACTCCGCAGCTATAACTTAGCTTGAACGTAAAAGATTTTGCGTTTACTACTCAATTGTCTTTATCTTCAAATAAATTTTTATACTCGCGAAGGATATCCGGCGGGAGAAAGTAACGCGGCTGGATTTTTAAACTGGCAACGTTTCCACAACAGTGAATGTTATCGCTGATTAACGGCACACAATAAAGCTGAATGCTGTTACAGTAATTGCTCCCTAAAGTTTGTCTTAATTACGTTTATGTAGTCTCTCGACAATACCAGGGTATGTTATAAATTTAACACGCGTTTCTTTGCATCTGTCTGCGAGGTTATAGCTCCGTAACGGCTGAACCAATTGACATCCTTGTTGAATCCTAATTGAACAGTAACCCAATATAAATGGACAATGTTGACAACGGAGTATAACTCAGATTAAAATGTATGTATTAGGTAATAATTAAGTAAAACATATAAAAGCTTTCATATACACAGCTAAGGTGTAAGCCGATGTTGGGTAGGAACAGGGTCGATTTCTGAACTTGATATGTTTCCTTATATTGACAGTGTAAACAAATACAATTTTCATATAAATATAATAGTAAATTTAAAACCTAGTGTAATGACAATAGCCAATATTATAATATCATAATCAATAATTAATGATTAAAACTAAGGCTAGGGTTAGTTCTTCGACACCTTTTTTAAGTTAAAATATACCATTTTCCAATATGCTATTATCATTAATTATAGATGTTTCAGTAGTTAATAATTTTAGTATCTGTTAGACAGTGTATCGCCGCCTAGTTTTCAAATAACATTTTCAGTAAGCACTAATTCCCGGGAACAGTCCAATTTTCAAATGTAATGATAACTGCGCTTTGTAGTTAGATCTACATAATAAAATATTAAAATATTATCTTCACTTTAATAATAAATCTGTATTTTGTTACTAGTTTTTACAGAATTTCATAAAATACTATTCAGTATATTTTCATAACGATAGAAAAAAGTAAAATATAACTGAATACTAATTGTTGAAGAAAATCACTCCAACTTAGTAACCGAAGTAGAGATAAATAATTACTAATCGACTAAAATATTATTCTGGTTATAAATTCAGTCAAAATACAAGGCAAAATAGAACTCAACTGAAATTTGAAACTATAGTTAAACCCAACCACCAATAATCCAATCAACTCTACTTATCGAGTTGAGAAAAATGAGGGGTCACGTGACCACTTCCGGTCACCAATATAATAACTTATACCGCTCTACACACTAAAAAGTTGAACACCAGGAATATATTAAAGTATTGTCTATATGTATATATACGTAAGAATTGATCGAAATATGTAGTATTTTTTGTAAAGTTTAACATTATGAATTTTCAGAGGAATGTAAATTGAACAAATGTACGTAGTACATCGAGCCATCAGATAGAATTGCATAACAACGGGTGCAATAGAAGGTCAATTTTCAAAGAGTTTTACAGAGTATTGGATGATTGAGATGGATTGTATGGTTTGCTCCGTTGAAATATTTTTTTATTTCCTAACCTTTAGTTACAAAATATTAAAGTTTTCTTCTCGAAAATATTGTAGAGTAATATATAAGAAACTTACTAAGATTTCCTTCAAAGGAAGCAAGCGAGTGGTAGCGTGTATGGAGATTGCCACTCAGCTATTCAAATTTTATATACTATTCAATCTTTTCATAGACTCGGAAAGCCGATCTTGTAAACTGATATTAATATACATATTTTCACACAAAAACTGACTAAGCAGAGAGAACATAAATTGGTAAAAACACAAACAAATTTAAGGTAGTATAATTATTATAAATCGTTTGTTTACGAGTATGTGCATATAATAATAAACATATATTTTTTACTATTAATCGAATCATAATGAACAAAAAATATCCTCATTGTTAAACAATAGTTTCTTCTAAAAATCTTCATAAAGACCAGTCCTAAACTTGCCACATCCAGTAGTTTTCCAAAATCTATATCAGAAGATTGGTCAGCAGCATCCGTAATTACAGTCGTTAAAAACAGTCTTGCTTCATAGTTATACAACAAATAATATTAACTGTCTCTGTATTGAGGTCCTTAGTTCAATAGTGATATGGTTAGTTACCATCACCATGTGAAACCGTCGTCTCTTAAGAACTGTGTAAACATTAACTATTTTTGTCGTCATCATCACACATCTAAAACTAAGTTATGGAAGAAGTAGAAAATATATTCTTTGATTATTTTTTATGTTTTACTGTTACATATATGGTGTATTTCTGGAAATATCAAAATGCAGAATAGTACGTTGTCGTCGTCACTTTATGACGGTAAGTAGGTACGCGTCGTTAGCCCGGTAATTTCCCTGGCTACGGCGCTCTTCAAACCGGAACAGTATTACGTTTTAGTTCCGGTAGAAATACGTACTGCGACGGACGCTCTACTTCTTTCCTACTACTTAACACCTTTATTATACTTTAAAAAGTAACGAAATACACTTTAATATAAATTACAGTAGCATTGTTAAAAAAAATTACATGCTTGTATACTTGATACTAATTATTTACATATGTCATTATTTACTATAAAACATAACAATATATCAACAATCAAACCTCAAATGCTAAGTACACATAATATTGCTCCACTGGGAAGGCATAGTGACTCTGTAAACGGTTTACGTCCCATTAAATGACTCTGCATTGTCGGCAAGTGTAACAAAAAAGGGTAAAACGTTTATCGGATCAGTTACCATAAAGGATATTATCCCATTTGCTCCTTTTAATAGTTATTATTATAACCACGCAAAAGAATTTTATAACAACTGACAAACATTATTTTTTTCTCACAAACACAATGTTAAAATCAAATCTCTGAACACCGCATAAACTCTCTGGTATTTAAAACAAGAAGTTAGATTTTTTAAATGTACTGATGAATACTAAGTAAAGTATATGCAACATTAATGTAAATAATATATCCATTGTAGTATAATTACTATAGTACATACATTTCAATAATTATTTGTATTTATATCATTTCAGGATAAACCAATTTTCTCGATAGGCAGCACGTTCCGAGTACAGAAATAACCTCATTAAAAGGTAACTCTTTCTCTTTGATCACTTTTGTTTGTTACAGTAGTTGAA